>MIEF01008136.1:0-20443 GCA_001870725.1 Taenia solium | reverse complement strand
GGTAGCGGTCCCGGTCATGGTGGCACGTTCCCGGCACGTAGGCACGAATTTGACCTCAGTCACGATAGTCACATTTGCGAACATGCGGGTGATTTGTAAACTACCCACCTCATCCTGAGAACATGATAACAGCAACACCTGTGATGCAGCGACAGTGCATATGAGATAAGAGACATGAGACCAATCGTCCAGTGGAGCACTTTACACCATCTGATACTGAAATAAAAACCCTCAAAAACGATGCGTACTGAGCACAAGTGCCAAGCATTGCAGCAGCTGTGTGGATGTAAGTTCAAGGCAGCATTTTCAAGCTTGTAAATACAGCCTTTTCGGACGAGTTTTTGGCATCACTTAGCTTGAAGACTAATTTGCGCTTCTAAAATTAAATGGTATTGTGTCCTTCAAACTTCAAAATATTGTCTAAGCCAGCTTCGCTTGTTCATCTGCATGGACAAGTTATTATTTTTGCTACCTTTCTCACTAATGGTATGTTTAACCTATCAAATTTCGACCATTACCGTCTCAAAAGCATGCAGCAGGAAAAGTGGTGTTCCTTACAAATGGTTCTTTTCCTATAGCAAACAACAAAGTAAGAACAATACAGAAGACCACAACAGGCAAGGCGTACAAGAGACTGCATTCCGAAGTCCACAAATCCCAGTTATGCCATTGTCTGAACCGAAGCACAGTCAGCAGATTCTGCAATGCTAAGATACAAAGCTCACGACATGAAATTCGTGAAAGGTGGTAAATTTTCAAGACTGTTTAAAAGCCATTTCATTTTATCTGGGTACATCCATTGTCTGTCAGAGCTCGCAGCAAAAGGATATTCAAGCCAGACTCTAACGTTGAATTTCCGGGTTGAATACGGGCAGGAGTTACTGCGATTTCTAATTCAAAAGACCCCGTCTGAAAGCGTCAGTCAATAAGCATGGTGTTAGTGCGATGTCGACAGCCAACACCTAGTTAACATGACTGACGAGGGATGTGGGTTGACATTAATGATGGAAGTCTAATCGAAGGACATGATTGTATGGTGATTTTCAGTCAGTTGGTGTGTGAAGTGCCTCTTAGCATCTAAATTCCATTCCCGCATCTACAATTTTGACGTTTTTGAGCGCTCTTTGCAACTTTAAACGAGTTGCTGAAACACGATCCGCTGACTCAGCAGACATCACCGTAGAAAGCAAAATTCTCGACTTGATAAAGCAAAAGAGGGGCAATACATTGAAAATAAATGAATTTTTCCATATAGAGTGAAACACTGAACTTACCGCCTTATCCAAAGTCTCTTCCTTTTCTTCATTCTTTGAACCTTCCTCCTTTTTTCCACCACCAATTCACTGCTAGCAATACTGATCAAATCTTCCAGCACTTTGGCCAAAGTGGGTGGGATTTCGCCAGCCATTAGACCAACGCACTCCTCACTAACTGCAGAGGGCGAATTTTTATCGAGGTTGTCAAAGTAGGGATGCAAAAGTGCTCGCTGTGCAAATATGCGAGACAAGGGGTCGTAGCGAAGAAGCATCTAAGCTTAAATAAGATGACAGTTACTCATAAATTTGTATTTGGCTTTAGGCACGGCACAAAAGTGCTAACAAAAGCCGATCCATTAGATTCACGATGTGCTTAAAAGGATATTGAAGACAAGGAGGAATAAAGAGTAAAGTGATGGAAGGCAATGGTCACTTACGGTCAAAAGATCAAAACCCTTTGTGTCAAGTGCGCGCACAATCTTATCCTGCGAGGGAAGTCTATTCTCGTACCAAGATGGAAAGGATTTGAGATTATAATCACGCAACATTGTGACACCAGGCCAACTTTCCTCTGTTGGTACGCCCATTATTCGAAATATATGGAACTGTTGGTCAATACCGGAGTCACCGCAAAACAATGGATCTCCTGTCGCTAATTCTGCAAATATGCACCCCATAGACCACATATCGACACCACATCCATAGACAGCATCGCCAAGTAGAATTTCAGGGGAGCGATACCATAGGGTGGCGCCCTATAGCATCAAAGGTTTAGTCAGATAAGATTTTTAAGATGTTATTCGAGAATGAAGGAGTTACCTCGTTGGTCAACCCGCGACGTGGATAACCGAATGTCTTTGCCAATTCAAAGTCAGACAACTTAACAATCTGTCTGTTAGCATCAACCAGAACGTTTTGGGGTTTAAGATCACGGTGGATAATGAGTCTTGTGTGGCAGTATTTAAGAGCCTGCAGCATCTGGTACATGAATAACTATTTGAAGTGAGACTCAAGGTGAGTTCATACTTTGACAGTGTCTGGAGGTAATCCAGTGCCTTTATATTTAAGGTCCATGTAACGTCTGAGATCCAGAGGTGAATACTCACAAATTAGGTATATATCACCGCAATCCAGGAAAACTTGCTCCAAACTATACGGGTTAGGAATCCTTAGGACTTACGTCACAATATTAGGGTGCTTTAGTTCTTTAAGAAGTGCAACTTCTCTGATTGCAGTCGAATGAGAGTCCGGGTCAGACCAATTAAGCTTGATTCTCTTGACGGTCACTAGGTGCCCCGACTTTAAATTGCAGCATTTATGAACGATGCCATGTGAGTCTAGAACAATTAGATAAACTGCTTTCACCAGACCTTCGCCAATTTTTTCGATTGGAGAAAAATATGAGAGAATGAATTTCGGCATCTGCACACCGTGCCACAACGAACCTAGAGTGAACTTTGTTTATGGTTGGTCTATTGAAGGTCATTCTTCTTCCAATCATAATAACACCCATAATTGTCACAAGATCTGTCTGCTTGCTATGAAAAATTTGGATCAGCTACATTATTAATGTATTTTTCTAACAAAGTAATAAAACAATCGTCGATCGAATGTCTCGATGAAATATTCCAATAAACTTGGTGTCGATACCCAGAGAACGGTGATAAGAATGTAAGCCAGAAATTTGATCCATTTTAAATAAAGTTAGGACAAATTTGATAGCCTTGGTTGCCACTTCCATTCCTTGACCGTTTTTTGTCTAGCTCCTTGGGATGTTGTGCACGACGATTCAAACTCACTCATTTGCCACATGTTGCCTCCATTCTCATCCTCGAGATGCGCAAACTGACCGATTTTTTCTAGTAGTTCTTTTTTCTGCAGACATGCATACTCAGCAGCGTAAGTAGCAGTTTTCTGTTTTGGTTATTTTGCCAAAATGGGATTAATATCTGATGAAGGCCAGGGTAATTCATACTGTATAGATGGATATTCGACATAAAGAGCACTTTGACTCGTCGATCAATGGGGATGAACCTAGAGATTTTGTGCAAGCCAACATTGACTGTCAACATGTATTGTGGCCCCAGTAAAGTGTTTGGGATTGGGCCTAATATTTCCGCTCAGTGCGCTCCTACAATCATCGCCACGACGGCACTGAGATGTACCAAAACCACTTGAATGGGTAGCGGGAAGGGAACATGAGAGGCACAGACAAGACCGTCTTTTTATTTGGCGCTTTTAAAATTCGTCGCTCATCAGTCAATGAGACTTTCAACCTCTCCACTTGGTTTGTTAAGTAGCATCCATAGCCAAGTATCCGCCATTTTTAAATAAGCGGACATTGTTGCCCCATTAAGCATCTCTATGGGATCCCAAACAGCGGTAATTTGAGAGTGCCCTTTTCATCCCAATTCACCCGTTTCAATGTATAAAAGTGTGGTTGATGTCGTCAAGAAATGGTTGCTGTGTCACAGTCGAATTCGATCGCTTCCTATCCTATTACCTTGTTTCACAATCAGTCGACTCTCTCGTCGATAACTCCTCTTTCTGTCTAAAGCTGGAAAACCCTCTTATCGATCTTGTCTTATGAATAATAAATAGTTAGGCGAAAGAGAACTGAGGAACTCACAGAAACAGAATTCCATCTGGCACCACGAAACTATTCCCAAAAAGAAGTTTAAATCAAAGCTTTGCCGATAATGACCTGGCATCCATTGAACCCACTAACGTTGTGGACATAAGGAACTGGTCTTGACAAGAGCAAATTTAAGTGGTTGGGTAATGTGGCGGACTGAGCATGGGCGATGACTGCTACCATCAATGCGTTCACAACGAAAATGCGGCAGACATTGCAAGTGCTCCACTGTAGGCTTACGCAAGTTGTCACCGTCCATGCCTGTTATTAGTGCTTTGAGGACTCTCGATCTTGCATCAAGCATTGACCGTTCAGAGGACAAGTGAACTGGACACAAACTGGTGCTCCGGAAAGGTATAAGTGGTCACGTTATCCTGATAAAAATCTGATAGGATTTTTCGGTCGTATTATAGTAATCTTCCTTTTCTATGTGTAAAGTATTCATTATTTTAGGTAAGCCCGTTGCAGAAAACGCGCTTTACAAGGCACTGGAGATTAAGCAGAAGTCATGATTTGATTGACGGTTCCTTTATATTGCACAATGTATTAGCAAATAAGTCGAGTTAAATTCGCTATAATGCAATTAGATGAGCCAATGTTTAAGAGCGGCATCTCTCCTTTGATCCTCGGTCCTTTACTTCGCTCCAAAACATGCGTAAACTGCAAAATAGAATTCGCACACATTCGGAGACCAGATGCATGCCACGGCATCACCGGTTTCGCTGTAGTCAGGCTTACTACGGCGCCACAGTTCTCAGATGGAGCGCATGTGTAAAATGTGGAGCGCGTTGTAGATCATTGTCGAATGCAAGTTGGGAGGTGAGGATAGAAGATGAACGCAGCATTTCCAGTTACTAATTGGACGGTAGTTAACCGACTGCAAATGCAGTCGAGCAGAGCTATTTGCACGGTTGAAAGTATTTTAAGGAGACCAAACGTCCTTCTTCCTCATATTTTAGAGTAAAGCGGAAATCATAAAATTGCTGTTCTTCCTAAAATTCGACGTAGAGCAAGGGCAGGTTTGCAATCAGCCCATGTTCTTTTGAGAACAGGGCATGGCCATCACCTTCAATTATTTGGCCATATTGTAAATGAACGTTGCGAAAGTAAACAACTGTGACCACTTCCCCTTCCAGTTAAACAGCGTCTAGTGGATCAATGAAGTGCAATCTGACTTGAATAGGTCTCTACTCAAGCTGTTGCGTTTCATTTTACCACTTAGACTGCAAGGAGTTGGTCTGCTTTGTATCCCCGTCAGTGTAACCATTGCATGTGTGTCCAGAGATGAAGACGTTGGCATTGAGTAGTCTTCAACAAGTAACACCATACCGCATGTTTGCTTTTAACTTCACATCAGCGGACCATGCCAAATTTTGCCTCCCTTGTGACGTCAAGTGTCTGGAAGTGGCTGATGCAACCAAGAGAGTGCCACAAATCCCAAATCACCTAAAGGAAAGAGCCTGTACAAGCATGATTTTACACTGAATGGCTTGAGACGAAAAGTGCGGGACAGTAGCCAAATGCGATGTAGCTAGAAATACAATGCAAAGCAGCGTTTAGTCAAGTCTTAGCCTCCCTATAACAGCATGGTTAAGCTCACAATATATTTGAGTTAAGAAGTTTGTATGATCCATTGTGTTTCTGATACTCTCCACTGAATACCACTGAAAGAAGCTATATTAAATTAAAAGTCATGGATATTCATAAGTGACAAAGTGTGCTCGCTCAAACTGAATGAATAAGAATATAGTTTGTTTGCAGTGCTGATCCCAGAATATTTTTACCTGTCTGTAGTAATCGATAGGAAGCAGTGTCACTTTTGTGGTAATCCTAACAACAGGGCATGTAGAAGTATACAGCAATAGAAGTCACATCAAATGCTCATAGTTGCCCACCTTGTATACAAAGTGGATAATGTGATTTGACAGTTTGCTGATGCAGATACAGACGAATGATTGCCCAGAAAATGAACGATCGTAAGCAGAAAGTGCACATGCAACCGTTCCTTAATAAAATTAGATCAACGAATACCAAATTTTCTAAGATGTATTAACAAGTGCAGCATTGTTAATAAGCATTATAAGTGCCTAACTAATCACCATACTCCATCCGAAGGTGACTGTTGTGGCAGAAGACTTACAGCACAAGCGTAAGTTGAGCAGCACACTCTCGTGTAGGCAAGGCGACGTGCAGTAGCGGTAAACGACGTCTGCAGCAACAGAAGGAAGTAAAAATGGCAATGCAAATCGCTGAAAGGCGCAAAAGACAATGCGCAAAATTCATAAGTAGTAACTGCCAACAGCCATGCATGCACCCTGATGGTTGGTCGTAATTGATGGAAACACCTGTGGAGAAATAAACTACAATGTTTACATGCAAAATGCATGTATTACAGAGTGTTGGCTGCGTCTGTGTTGCCGAACCAATTCATGCAACGCTACACATTCCGCCACAAGCCATTTTATTTTGATCAGAACCCTTATTCAATTCTACACAGTTTTTTATGCTACTGATGCTCATTTGCCATCCACGAACGTATGCGCATCTGTAGTTATGGTTTTGACACAAGCATCTCCGATTTGCAAAGTAATGGCATGATCAAATATATATGATCACGTGCCTGTGTTACTAGAGATGCGCACACATGCTCTCACTTAACGTTTGTCCCAACTTTCACGCATGGCGTATTTTGATAGGAAACGCAGGCTTATGACAGCAAACTGTAAGTTGTTGATAAGCTCATAAAAGTGCAGCATAAAGTTATGCATGATATAGCATTCATACTCATTTGTAAAAGTTTCCATAGCTGTTTAGCATAAATGTGGCTAAATTTCGTTGACGAAGTACTCAAATTCCTTCTTCAAGGTGCATGCTGTCGTCGACTTGCTAGTACAAGCCTTAGACTTAAAAAAAGTCTAAGCAATAAACCAATAACGGTCTCTCGAGTAACCATTTGCCCGAGCAGATATATTGTGCTGCAAGGGAACTGTTCTTTAGGATGTATGGCATGTGGCACCGTCTTGTTAAAATTATGCGTCGTCTGCGTCCGCATCGTGCAACCTAGACACTCAGATGGAATAATTTTGGTGCTATGGTACGTATCGCCAACTGTTATTGTCCGATCAGCCACGTTTTTGGCGAAGAATGGTCCGGTAATACTCTCAGCTCAACTCCCGCGCCAGAGTGAGTCTTAGTAGCTCGTAGAGTTCTTGAATCCAGATGCAACAGCTTTGGCAATTAAACAAGCTATTAAAGTGTTATTAAGCCTCAAAGCTAATGACGATTTCGTTCGGTAGACGCCTGAGATTTGTTCCCCATTCTTTGATGCTTACGCCACACATAAAATAAAGCGCTAAATCTGCAATGCAAGTGATGCCTAAATTAACTTCTAAAATTGAGAGCTGGAATGTGATTATCATTAGTTCAATTACCACTGTAGCACCCGGATTTATGTCTTTGAATAAAAGCTTTATTTGCACATTGAAAGCAGCATTCGTTAAATGCAAATGAACTTATGATCGTCGCTACAATCCATTAGTTAGTAAGGCATACCACATGATCAGATTTCTACACTAGCAGATGAGATACGACAATGCCATTAAAAGGTTGCTATGACAGGCTGTTTTTAAGCATTGAGCTAGTTTGCACGTCTCACTTGGTTCCGTTTCAATTCATTACTGTATTTTGTAAGTACAACTTTTGCACCAACCTCTAATCACTCATATTCAAACAGAAATGAACCAATAAAAATAATCCAGACTGAATAGTTAGTGAAAACCGTCGTTAGACTTGTGAATAGTTCAGAAGTTTAACAAAACTAGTGCTGATAACGTTTGAGGCGATTTGTGCTTAAGTGAACGGCAATGTCTAGAGTGGAAATCGCTGACAAATAAAATAAGTGTTTAAGTGAATTGCCATTTTGTAAAAGAGTGAAGTGAGCTTAATGTTGACCCAGTCATATTTGTGCACTGATTTTCTACATCTGATATAGGACCCAACAAATGCACTTAAATCCGATGAATATTACTGGCATTTCACACCTTTTACTTAATGTCTCATAAAGAACATGAGTAAAATTGGATGGTTAAAAATGGCGCAACAAATTAGGACATTGCGATCACCCTTCTCAGCAGGTCCCACGGTTCCTAAAATCTTTCATAAGTCTGCCCACAAAGCCCTAACTTCAGAGACTCAATTGCCATTATGGCTTCACTCTCAACAGTATGAAGTGCATTGTTCACTTCCTATGCGCTTCGCTACATGTGGGGCTAATTACGCAGACCTAAAGTTTGCTTTGAAACATCATACCTTTACTATACGCTTTGTATTCTTCCTTGATACTTTTGTAATTTTCGCCTGGTTGCTTTAGCCTTGTTGTCGCAGTACATTCTGATGGCCTGTAGCGTCACTGTTCAATTCCCCAACGCATATTTCACCTTCGGTGTCGATTAAACTAGACAATCAGATAGTCAGTACAGTCATTAGAGGATTTGGTTTAGTTGTGGCTGTAGCGAATGCGCTGTCTTGCCAGGAGCCTTTAACAATACCATCAAAGAAGGCCATTCCCAACTAGTGGATAAAGCTGAAGAAAGTGTAGCCATGGGCCATGGTTATGGGCCTAAGGATCCTGCGTGGACTAACATGGTGGTAGCAGGGATTATGCCATAGCCCCGGGGGTTACATCAGCATTCCTGTGTCTGTTGATCGCAGGATCAAACTAATTTGTAGAGGCGTCCTTTATTATTGCTTCTGGTAAATGAAGGCGCCATTCCACTTCCAACTTCACCAAGCTCGGCTTACATGTTAGAAAGGATACTGATTTTCTAAGTGGATATGCACTTGAGTGTAAACTAATCGTTGAAACCCATGGTCATTTTGGGCAACAGTGGAAGTTTTCAACGTCCACCACCCATTGTATCGGCATCTGCCCCGTGAGCTTGTGATCACACATTCCCAAAATGGGTCACAAAAGATGGCGCACACGTAAGAGAGTGCGCTACAAATTAACAAGATTCCAGTCAGACGCATTAAACCACACAAATAGTCCCTACTTGTGTCTTGTAAGACAGTCTTACCGATAGAGCTTAGGCCACAGTTTTCCAGCGTTCTCGGTTGAACATTATTTCATCCATCACCCATCGGAATGGATTAATCCATCCACCCATATTAATCCGCATTGGCATCTTAATGATATCTTCTAACCAAAGTTTATATGCTCAATAAAGAACTGCAGTGTGTGGAGCAAACTCATTGATTCACCCGGTGGTCTATAACAGTTGCCTTATTTTGCCTGACCGCTTTAGCATTAGGCTACCATTGCCCACTTCAGCACAACTTTTGCCATCAGTCTGCATTTGTTAATGCAACCATGGCTTTTACCACCTCATCCCTCTTCTCTTCCTGAATCTCCGTGATCTATCTTGACGCAGTCAAAACTTATAAACGAAATTCTTTACTGTTTCTGCTCGTTAATGCTAATGTTGCATCAAAATACCTGAAGGTGTGCACGGCACATGCCTCTGTGTTAAAGATAGTTCTTGTTGTTCCTCTGCACATAGGTTCCAATAGAACATCACATCAAAACACGTGCTAGTACCAAACGTCTTTTGCTAAAAGCAGATGATTTTACTTGATTTTGATCAGCACTAGTGCCAGTCCTAGCCTTTACGTTTGTGGGATTTAAAGAAAGGCATTCTTGTTGAGGCAGTCGCATTAAGATGTGCAGATCTGCTAGTCGTATTAGTTACAGGTATCGAAGAAGATCTCCTAGTTGTGACCGATACGTCTATTCTCTCGGAACAGGATGCTTCCTTTACGATCGCTTTTACTACATGCCTGTCAAAGGAATTTTCTTTCTGCGATATGAAGTACTTACTGCATTATTGACTACATCTCCTTAAATGTCAGCAGCCAATTTTACGCTGGTCAATAATAGGAAGCATTCTGGAGAATTCGATCGTGGTGTCGCAAAGGTACCTTTCTATGACTACTTCCAAAAGTCCTAATCAGTGTTGAAGCATAGCACGGCATTTGCTGAAGCAAGTAGAGGGGACTAATCTCGCATAATCAATGTGGTTACTCTCACAAATGTAATGCAGGAACCGATGTACACAAAGCCCATCCAAGATTTTAGGCGAGCACATGCGCAAAGAGTAGCAGAAATGGTTTATCTAGGCTTTGGCTTAATGAAGACATTAAAGCGAATTAAATAGAGGTGTGCGGGTCCTTTTTCTTTATAATTGGGAGTCCAGGGGATGGCGTAGTCAGTAATATGAAAGTAGGATTGAATTGGAGGATCCCGCGACACATTTACCGCGTGAGGGTTACTAATATCAGCTCCCACATTTTGGAAACGCCAAGCGCTACAAGTCATACAATGAGTGCATCTGTCAACATTGGAAAGAAGGTGGCAGATGCTCATATGCTTCTATGTAAATGAGGATGGTGCGGAGATGTGAGGCATCATGATGAGTGAACTAAAAGCGGCTACTGTTTAAATATAAGTAGAGTGAGAGTAGCGAAATGAGAGACATTCGATCCATTCCTTTAAATTTCACTGGGTCCACCGGCTCGCTGCAACTGCACAAACTGTGACTGCAAATATTTGTTGCTGGTCTATTGCCTTTAAGTAGCGTTTTAGCTTGGCCACAGAATGCTAGGAATTTTGTGCTGTGAGACCGTCGGTCTTCGTTAGGATCTGGAAACCACAGAATTCACACTTGATGTCCTTGGAATCGTGCATTAGTAGGATCAAAGCCCTAGATTTTTTTTGCAACAAGTCACCCGGACACCAATTTTCACATGCCCAAAGACGTAGAAGTGAGGTATTGTGATAGGTGTAATCCCCAAAAATGAATTAATTCTCCTTTCGTGTATTGGCTATGGCATGAAATGTGTGTTCGGAGGAGGAAGGTAGCACCTGTGTTGAATGTTGAGTAGAGAATGATAGACGAACATGCTTAATGCATTGTGCAGAGTCCTATCTATCTGCTTTAATAGTGCTGGCTTCGACGACGCATTCCTATCATGCGCTTTGCAGGGAACTACCGATTATAATGAGAGAATCTTGGTGTCCTCAGTTAAGACACCTAATTGAGCTCTATTTTGCACATAAGCGCCGTAAGTTAGGCAGGAATGCCCAAAGAATCATTTCAGTTAAGCCTAGTCTATTCCATTCATGCGCCATTTAGGTGGCTGGATCGCTTTGCTGAGGATAAACGCACTTACCATAAAGAAACCGTGGGATCAAGGGCACCTTAATTACTAGCAGGAAGGACGGTAAGAGAATGAATAGTAGCTTGAACATCGGAGCACTGCATAAGCCTGCTCGGTCGTGGCAATTTGGCATGATGTGATGGGGAAAATTAAGTCACCACATCACTTTTAGGTAAGTACAGACAGAGAAACATTTGGTGTTTTCGTCAGCTCTGTCCATTTACTTAAGACCCTAATTGGCTAGACGATTCCACATATGCGCCAACTAGGATAGCGCATTTGAAGGTAGTTATCGTACTGATCCCCAATGCGCGATCTTCACGCGTGATGTAAATTGTTGGCAATATGAGGCAAGCTTGGAGCAGCATCTTCAATGCAGAAATAAGTTACAGTTACAGCCTACGCATGGAGTATTTATATGGATTTCGCATTCTGATGGCAGCCTGCGAATAAAGATACTGTCAGATTGTGATTGGTAATGCTGGAAAACGCCTAAAAGTGCAAAAAATTGCGTTCTTCTTCACCTCTGTTGGCATTTTCGCCTTAGTAGCATTAGCTGTGATCATGTTCAATAAGTGTTTCTCAATTAGCTGGTGATTGCGTTAGCGACAATCGAGGTTGACTAGCAGTCGCTAGGGGACATAAGCCAGGGTGCAGGGTCAAACAGTAGATGGCTGATAAACTTGACCATGCTGACGAACTAACTCGGTAGCAGATCTGAACGCACACCCCGAGTGTTTTATTATCCATCATCGGCGCACTATACACACGCCATCACTTTAATCCATTTATCCACTTACTATGAATGATTCGTCCACCGACTAACTAATTGGCAGTTCAATCGGATCAAGACCAGCTTACAATACGCGCAATATGTTGTGTTTGGGATACATGGTATTATTTATTGTCTCTCATCATCATTTGTTTAGGGGGTTTGCTTGCAATAATGTCAGTGGTTTTAGTTTGGATAATGATCTGCAATTTTAGTACAGTCCACAAACCACGAAGGCTCTATAGTCGCAAATTATGAAGGAACACTCTGAGTTATTATTCATTGGTTTGTAGACATAGCGATATATCTATAAAATCCAGTATGGATTGTTGAATGCTTTAAAAATCTTTACTGTTCTTTCGTGTGCATTGTCAATGAGCACACCCCCTTTGAACAAGTAAAATAAATTTAATTGAATTGTCGTCATGAAAATCAGCCCACCAAGGTGCTCAGTTTCATTAATAATGCAATCGGTGCTGTCGCATATACTGCATAGACACACAAGGATCTACTACTTGCGCAAAAATGGCAATGCAATGCACCATTAATCTTGGTGGTCCACTAATCCCCGAACCATAGTTACACAACCACTATTATGATCCGTAATCTGTGACCACCTGCATGCTACTTCAACGTCTCTGGTAGTGTGTTGACTACTTACTTGAGAAAATCCCACTTTTAAAAACACTAGAATAAGCAGTCGACTTAATGTTTAGGCAGAAAAATATTCATTAATGACGAAGCGTAATGTTTTACTTATTGTACTGACAACAATAAAATACTAAGAAATACAGCCCAAGAGATAAAAAAGGACATAATTAAGTTAAATACATGACCCTATGCACCTTGGCTATTTCAGGAACAGATCCTTAGCTAGTAATACATAAATAGGCTTTATCAAAAACGAGAAGAAAACAAAGCACCAAATTTTATAATTCCGCCTTCCTGTCAGCAGAAATGGTGACACTCGTCATCAGGAGCTTTGCATCTGACAATCATAGTTTGGCTTTTTCAACGTTTTTACTGCTCAATATCCTTCGAGCAAAACCTTAATCAGCGAGTGAGCCTCAAACCTGTCATGCGTCAAGAGGCTGATTGGTCATGGCCTCAGTTCTATTCCACTGACTAACTACGCAGGTGAGGCAGTGCAGACTGTGGATGAGGTGGGATCCATAGAACAAATAAAAATTGCCATCCGCATGCCCAGTGAGTACTGCTCTGTGAAGTCTGACCTTGCCACTGATACGTGCTTGCGCACTCTGAGCTGTACCATTGTTGGCACTTGTAGAGCTTTAGGACAAGTTAAAGTGCAAATTTTAATCTATTATGCCCCAAACTACAGGCTCTGCATCATCGTATGATCCGTTTTACCATCAGAACAGCCGTAATCTATCTGTGTTTTCGAATGGGTCTGTCGGCAAATTCCATCTAGGCACAGGATAGACAAAAATTCAAAATTATGGAGGTATGTGCAAGCTACAAATGCCGCTGCAGTGCAGCAAACTAGGAGCATAAGGTGACAACGAATTAAAGATTGACAAAGGACTTATTACTTGGGTGCATAGAAGATCCACTAAGGAAGAGCTTGGCTGCTTTACAAATTATCGGTTTTTTCTGCTGAAAATGAAAGGTTTTGGGGAATCTTGCAATTATTTTGAATTGAGTCCATTTACAAATTTGTCTATTTCTAAAACAGAAAGGTAATCATGGTAATTAAGGGATAAGTTCAAGGTTATGCCTTTAACTTTCCAAAAGTATCCTTTTGCTGCTACTTTTGCTCAACTTTTAGGTCCAGTCCGTTAAATTAACAAAATACTCGAGAGCTTGGATTTTCTATACGACACGGGAAAATAGCCCAAAACCTGTTTCTGATTTTGAAGCTGAATATGTTTTATTGTAACAAGACAAAGAGTAAGATGCCGCTAATGCCCTCGTTCAAAAAGGACCTCAAAGGCACGTTAAACACACTATCACGGTCTTCGTTTTGGGCTTTTACCTATGACCAAATGAGCATGGTGTTCACCTGACTCACATGATGCAATAATAATGCCATGGTGTTTCATGTAAAATGCGCATTTGCATATTTTATAGGCCCTGTGCTGGGTGCAAAGTCACTTCATAGGGTATAAAAACCGTCATCCACCAATAAGATGGATATGTATCTAGAATCGAACGGCATGTCAAGTAAGTGACAACCTCGTTATAGATGTCTCAATGTTACTACTATGCTATCCAGTCAGAATTGCATTCTTCTCTGCTTATTTTAGAAAACGATAGATGTAAATGTTGTGAGACCTGCGTTAATGGTGGGAAATGCAAGTGTTCTGAATGTGAAATCTGTGGGAAATGAGTTGGTAGAAATAAAGGATTAACTTCCAAAATGACTGTTTGTGGGTGCTTTTGGCTACTTTGGCTATATGTGTTTAGGATATGCCGAAGCCAAGGACTGAGGACTTACAAAGGACGGACATATCGAATCTGCAATGAGTAATATTGAAATTTGTAGTCATACCTTCTACGCTCCAAATGATATCTTTTGACCTGTAGGGAGCTTGTACCCTCCTAAAAATGCAATGTTGCTTATCTATTTTGGCAACAGTAATGTAAAATGGAACAGTGTCATTTAAATTCCACCTTCCCCAACTCATAATAATGCGGAACATTGCATCAAGAGCGAGGCTGCTCACCCCCACCTTTTAAGATGTGAGAAAGTCCTACAGGACAGATACTTGTTCTCACTAATCATCCCTTAGTTACCTGACATACTATGATCCAGTTAGTGTGGTTCACAATCACATTGTTTAGTCAAGATGAGGCTAACTGAGGAAAGTGGCGTGTGCATCCGCTAACATGTATTTTCCTTCGAACCCCAAATCCAGATTGATTAATTTGAATGCTTAGCATTTGACGAATAATAAACAATTCTCCATCGGTCATTTCGCTCCAGTGTAGTACCAGTAAGGAATTTTATTTAACAAATACTGTGGCTAAAACTTCTAGGGGTTTGAAGTGCAGATCATATTGTTGGCATTCACCAATACGGGCATCTTAGCGCCTTTGGGAGAATAGGTATCAAACAAGCATCATAAATCATCACTTGAAATCGGCCCAATCTTGTCAACTTTCGCTAAATGGCTATCTGTCTAGAGTCTGGATCACGCAGCTCAACAGAATTTGAGCACGCTTTCTTAAAAAAAGATCATTTGTGGATCTGTGGGCTTTGATGCGGATGGGTATTTTATCATATCCCTTTCTTCACTTCAGGTGCCACGTAGAAGGGTGTTCCAGTAAAGTCTGTCTTCCTGGGAGGTCCCAGTTACATATCCCTTCGTCACTTCAAAACTGGTTTTATACCGGTGGGACAAACTGTATTGGTTGCTTTTGTTTTAAATACTTAAGTAGTAAAATCTTGATTATTGCATCATTATTTATCATAGACACTATGTACACTGTCCACAGTAAATGCCATGAGGGGGTGGTTACGATAACGTACACAGTACTCCGATCAGTATCTCAAATTTATGCGAAGTTGTCGTATGCGAGACGTGACTGAAATGTCTGAAGCTGATCAAATTGTTAAAAGCCATTTCCACACCTTACCTATAATTCATGTCCACAATGAAAAAGTTTTTTTCTAAATAAACAAATTAGGAGGTGTAGTATCTGCAAGAAAATCATTTTAGGAGGTCTTCAATTTCATCAAAAATTAATCGCAGTTCTGCCACATCTACAGTATGGATGGACACAGATCGACCCATTGTATGGATAATACAACACGGCGCGCCATCAATCCCGGTAGCCTGTAAGCTCAATTGAGCCTGCAGGTTACCAAATTCATAATCCATATGCTGCCGTCACCCGTACATGAATTCAACGACTCCGGTATTAGGTTGGCTGCTTGTTTGTTGAGTGCTGCTTCGGTAGGAATCAAAATAGCAGTAGCTTTGATTATCAGGCAGAATTGGCGACCCCCCTACGAAACATAAGACTGGTAAACCAGAACCTACCCACCTCCTTCCCTTACTTTGCTTTTTATACTATGAACACTGCGGAACCCGTTTCACGACCAAGTACTTTAGCAGAAAATTCTTGGTTAGGTTTTCTTGGAACCTAATCGAACTTTTTAGAATTATGGAATCGGTAATGCAGACATCAAAAGTAGTCATATTCCCATATTTTACGCCAAAATACGAAGGACTGAGTGCTCTATTTGTTACTGTTTCTCAGTGCGAAGCAAAATAAAGGAAAATTAGTATGCTTTTTGGACGAAGTTTAGTGATGGCGATAGTGGAGTTAACTGTTAGTTTTAGTCAGTTACAATAACAGGCTACTTAGGAGGTCCGCAATTTAACCGCTGTCATGAAGTTTCTACTCGGACCATTCCAGTAGCCGCAGTCTGTTCTGCATGCTTAACCACACTGGATTCTTTAATCTTCAGATGTCTTCTAGGCGCTGAAATGTCACCATTTGAAACGTTGCCATCTTTAGCATCCATTATTAAGTTCGAAAAGCTCCAAGCGACTTAGGTCCTTTCTTCTGTAGATCGGCATAAAATAAGTCCAGGATTGTTTGCAAAAACGCATCCAAAGCAAAAGTTCGCAAAATGCTTGCATAAATTTCATGACTTCTGGGCAAAGACACCTTCTGATGCCTTGATTTCCATTCCCTAATAAAAAAGACTCAACGTTTTGATTGCTTTTGCCAGCAAGAAGTACAGTGAGAAAGTGCATAACCCAAATTACGAGTGATTATACATCCTGACGCTGTTGGAGTATCATATGATATGCAGTAAACGATCCAGTTAAGCGAAATGTCGGCAAAGGTATCGATAATATGTCCTGGAAATGTGTTGCATCTGAGTAGGAGCTACCACTATTGACTTAAAAAGACAAGCTTCAAATTTTTAATTTGAAATTGGCTCATAGGGCACTGAGTCGGGACGATTAATGGGGGTTGTTACCTGTGTTCTTAATAGTAAAATTGCCTACTCAAGCATTCCGTAAAACAATAAATCTTAACCAAGCCGCTTCTAGGTCAACGATTTTTGCAAATTTGATCCACCTAATTTGAACACACAGGCCGAAATGGACTTTCGTCTTAACTTGTCCAATAAATGGGAAGATTGATTCGCAATTGTTACATCAGTGGGCAGGCGTATTCATTTTCATTAATGATTCAGTCCCCATTCCAATGACTTCGCCATCCGCTCTGCCGCCTTTCCAAACACCATCCAGTTCACTGTGCACTACTTCAAGCAAGCAAAATGCCCTCAACCAGTACTCAGCCACTACGACTTCAACATCTGAGGTGCTAGTGGGGATGCGAAGATGCAAACGATCCATTATGGATGTACCCATCTCCAGCTCATTGAAGCACCTCTAATCACCTCAGTATCATCTGTTTGGAAATGCAAACAGGCAAAATTTTGATGAAAGACACGCAGTGGTCATCCGAGTGTTTAATAGTAAACAATGGATGAATGGTTAAGTTTGGCCTGCAATATATTATATTATATCGCATATAATGCGTGATTTAATGGATGTTGGGAAATGAAATGGCATCCATATTTGTTAGCGTGGACTGGCCTGCGTGCCATGACATTTTAACCAACCCCTCCTCTCTGTTGAAATCCCATTTTCTGCATAAGTATTATTTCTTCGCCCGTCTACAGAGAGGTCTCGGAGGGCTACAGCAACACTTTACTGACTAAGACGCTGCGTGGGGTGCAAAGGATTCGTGGTGACTAAAGAATCACACCTGCTAGTTGTTACCTTATGCCAGAAGGATGTGAATGCTGCTCCACATTTCTCACCAGTGGAGGCAGAGGAAACACACAAGTCATACAACTGACTTTGAAGGAAATGCGATCAGGTATGCATGGAGGGTGGACGGATGGATAGACGGAAATAAGAAAGGATGGATGGATGGATGGATGTATTGATAGGCGTGTGGATATATGTGTACATAAATTAAGTTGTGAGTTGAAAAGTATAGGAAATGGCTGTTGTTTTGGCATGAAGAGCGTCGAGAACATTTGGATTTGCTCATAGGAAGTGGCGAAGTCGCCTAGCGGATGTAGCTCTTAGAGCTCTACAGGCGTCTACAATGGCTAACTAGAATTGCTTGGCCTGTTGCTTGCACTTGGAGCGATGAATGCGATATTGGCCGACGACCATGCGATGATGGAACCCACTGCCTTGCAGTTAAAGTTCAATTTCACAGATTCGCAATTGTTACATCAGTGGGCAGGCGTATTCATTTTCATTAATGATTCAGTCCCCATTCCAATGACTTCGCCATCCGCTCTGCCGCCTTTCCAAACACCATCCAGTTCACTGTGCACTACTTCAAGCAAGCAAAATGCCCTCAACCAGTACTCAGCCACTACGACTTCAACATCTGAGGTGCTAGTGGGGATGCGAAGATGCAAACGATCCATTATGGATGTACCCATCTCCAGCTCATTGAAGCACCTCTAATCACCTCAGTATCATCTGTTTGGAAATGCAAACAGGCAAAATTTTGATGAAAGACACGCAGTGGTCATTCGAGTGTTTAATAGTAAACAATGGATGAGTGGTTACGTTTGGCCTGCAAAATATTATATTATATCGCATATAATGCGCGATTTAATGGATGTTGGGAAATGAAATGGCATCCACATTTGTTAGCGTGGACTGGCCTGCGTGCCATGACATTTTAACCAACCCCTCCTCTCTGTTGAAATCCCATTTTCTGCATAAGTATTATTTCTTCGCCCGTCTACAGAGAGGTCTCGGAGGGCTACAGCAACACTTTACTGACTAAGACGCTGCGTGGGGTGCAGAGGATTCGTGGTGACTAAAGAATCACACCTCCTAGTTGTTACCTTATGCCAGAAGGATGTGAATGCTGCTCCACATTTCTCACCAGTGGAGGCAGAGGAAACACACAAGTCATACAACTGACTTTGAAGGAAATGCGATCAGGTATGCATGGATGGATGGATGGATAGACGGAAAATAGAACCCACGATTTAATCCAGGTTTCCAACCAGCCATTCAGGCAGTCCACATCCATCCGTCAGTTTTTACATCAAAGCGTTCATCAATTCTTTAAGAATGCATCAGCCGATCACTCCACTTGCACTGATCCGTCCATTTCTCCAGGTTAAAACGTTCACTCCATCCACTACGCATGCCTAACTCCACATGCAACAGTGTGTCCACGCATCGAGCATCCATTCAATTATGCTCTCCATTCTTCCATGCATCCATTTGTACACCCATCTAGCCATCCATCAATCTAACCTGCATTCTTCCACCCATTCATTCATTCATTCAAGCGATCCCTCCAACCACTATACGTCGCCTTGTTGATAAACAGGATGAAGTTATGGAAGGTTCAGATAGGCATTACCTGCAGTCGAGGAAGAGGGCGTGTCCACGGCCAGCCTACTGACGTGGCACCCTCAACCACCCCGCCCCACACCATTCGCGTAATCCATCCTCACGCCGATTACAGCAAGACGCACTTGGTGTAGGAAGGCACGGATGGATAAATGGGTGGAAGGTTGGATGGGTGGTTAGGTGGGTGGATAGATAGATAGATACGTAAGTGTATGAATGGATAAGTGGTTGGAATGTTGGATGTATGGGTATATGGTTGGGTGTCGATATCAATGAATGGACAAATTAGTGGGTGGCGAGCTGGATAGATGATGGGATGGATAAGTGTACGATTGGATGGGTGGAGCAGGATGGACGCGCAGCTTCACAGATTTAGCCCATGCGACTTGTCAACACAACCACATCTGCCGCAACATCCTACCAAGTGAATAACCAACACGACACAATAAATTATACGGGCAATATTTCATGCAGTCAGATGCGTCATTATGCTACTGAACACGACATACTCTCCCCTTCCCCTTCTACTCTACCGAGGTCTTAGCAACCCAACTGCGTGACTTGCAAATGCACGAGTCAAGGAGTGTCCTCATAGCTTCGTTAGCATGGGAAGGAAACCTACCGCAGTGGAGAAGTTCTTCACCGAATAAGCCAACTCTATCCGTGACATTCAGCACACTCATCCACTGGTGCTAGTAGCGCACGGTTTCATTAATCTCAAACGAATGTTAAACCATCCACTCGTGATTTGTTCACAGGTGGCAAAATTAGGTTGGCTCAGCGCTCCCGAATCACTGCATGACTGTGAAGCTGCGCGTCCGTCCTGCACCACCCATCCAATCATCCATTTATCCATCCCGCCATCTATCCAGCTCGCCATTCACTAATTTGTCCATTCATTGATATCCCCACCCACCCATCCATCCATCCACCCACACATCCACCCATCCATATATCCGTGCCATCTTCAGAGCATGCATATGAGTGACATGTGTCCTTTGTTTGTGACAACTGGTAGCATTTGTTAATGGAGTGGAATGACAAAGTATTTGAGGGTGCCATGTCAGTAGGCTGGCCGTGGACACGCCCTCTTCCTCGACTGCAGGTAATGCCTATCTGACCCTTCCATATCTTCATACTGTTTTACAACGAGGCGACGTATAGTGGTTGGAGGGAT
>MIEF01008132.1:0-63671 GCA_001870725.1 Taenia solium | reverse complement strand
ATGATGTGAAACATGGCGATTGCGTGCTCGAGACTCGGCCTGCCCGAACGATAATTCTCAAGAAGGATAGCTCCATTGTAAACAATCGACATCCTTTACGATAGTCTCATAATTTATTTAAAATTGTAGCTGGCCCAATGATTTGCACATCTTGTTTCGTTGACCTTGTATGCCAAACAAGAATCTATAAAGATAATTCACATCCCTTACTACACATCCAGTTGCTTGAGGTTAGAGATGGAAAATAATTTATTGCAAGCTGTCTTACCTTCCTGCAGCCGTCAGCTTTTGGCTCCAACTCATAACCACTTTTAAAACCCAACCTTGTAAGTATTAGGCCCTCCTGTCTTCCAATGGTTGTGTCATCAAACAGGGCATTCGGGTAGTCCAAAACCAATCTGAGGTTGATTGCGAAGCCCGCCATGTCAATGGGAAACTTCCGATTGGGCTCCCAATTGGTCCAGAAGTGTGATATCTTGCTGCGATCACTGGCATCAGTGATGCATCCCTCCCAGTCAGATGCAGCTATCATGCCCACTGGCCATGTGGCTCCTCTTTCAAGTGTTCGCATCTACAGAAATTCTGCTAGTGTTGATTTATCTCTTCTTTATGATGCTTCAAGAAATTTATGTCCCCCACCTTTCTTACAGAGACAGTCTTTTAAAGGGGCTTTTGCTTGCTGGGCCTTAATTCATGGCGAAGGTTTAATTTAAAAATACTAAAAACACTTCTGTATGCATCTTTGTGTAGCTATCTTAAAATAAATAAATGCCAAATCCAAACCTTGCTTAAATGCACTTTAGAAGGCGAAATGATTAGGACAACTTCGCTAATAGCACTTATAATAATGGAGATTTCCTACCTCTCTAAATAAATCTGGGTGGTAGGTGTTATCATCATCCGCAAAGTACACGACTCCCGATTGTCGGGTTGACTGAAATTTCTTCCGTAACCAATGCAAAGCTTCGTTGCGTTGATTTGTTCCTCTAACATTTCTACTGTGTGGAGGTGTTGATGCACTCAAATGAGTGTAGGGAAGGCCACAATCATTGAGAAATCGAGTCAAGGCTCTAAAGTAAAAATCAAGTGAGTGGGATAGAGAGCATAGTAGTACATCCATGAAGCCGTCATTTTCATACCGGTTTTTGGTCATCGCATCCTCAACCACTATCCAGTGGACGTTACCAGCAGCATTTAAAACAGTGCACAGGCGTACTAGTTCAGGCATCTGATTTGGACGTGAGTAGGTGGGTGTGATGACGAATATGGTCGGATGACGTCGTCGCCGAAGTACAAATATAGCTACACCGATGAAAAGTAGAAGCAGCGTCAGCATTGCCGATCTTCTCATTTCTTAAACCACGACCAAAATACCAATGTATGAATGGATGCGTATGTACCTATGATGATCAGGTTAGTAAAGTGATTCACCTGGTACCACGCTTTGCTGAGGGTGATCAAGTAGCTCGAAGTGCAATGGCTTAAAACACCCCACCTATTGCAATTCGAGTAATTAATATTGATTCCTCACTAAGGCATCCGATAATATGCTGGCGATTAATTGAGCAATTATTGACCAGCTCATACGCAAAGTCATTAATTGATTTACAAATGTGGAAAGGCTGATGATGGCGTTGGGAGGAGTGGATGTGGATGGCACGACAAAATTGGTCAATCGCGATTGCCCAGCCTGCGCATTGGTGATTCCTCACCTAATCAGTCTGTTGAAGGTTCACCTGAGAGCACATTTGCAAAGGCTGCACCTTGAGTTAATTATCTTTTAAATAATTACTTAATTAACGAACCAAGTATGTCGACTTGTGTGCAGATCGAGAGGCTATTAGCCTTTCTGTGAGTTTGTTATAATTTTCTATTATGATGGTATAAATCGTAGTGTCCTCAGTAGTCAAAGTACTTGGGATTGCGACCAAATTATTATTGACGAACTGAAAATGCATTTTTTGAACAGTTTTAGCGTGTGTTTGCTACTGGAGGAATTCATTCGAATCACTTTAACAAATCAAGGTTCTTCAAAAAGCTTGGCGAGATATCTAAAACAAATAAAGACATCACTCAACTGGATGGTTAAAACGTACAGCAAAAGCTACTAATAGGCTCTAGTCTTTACGCCGGGCTGTGTCGAGGCTCCATGGTAGAAATAAAACTACAGATAAAAAAGGCAAATCAAGAAAATGCGGGTGGTTAGGTCGCCGCAGATTGTACTTCCACCCAGTGGCATGACCTTGGGGCTACACCAGTAGCTTCAGCACCTCTGTACGTCCGTAGTACGTCCTCCGACACACTAATGTGAAGTTTTTCTACATCAGGAGAGACTGGGGGTATTACATTATGACGGATGACTCATAAAGTGAATTACCAGGTCCCCATCCGATAATGGAATCGTCTTCCTCACTTCTATTAGCATTTTTGTGGGCACGTTAAGTGTACTTGAGGCTGGGTAGCTCATTCACCCTCTAGCAAGTCACTGGGATCCCTCTTTCGCAGGAAACACAGGCCCTGTTGGGTCTAGATCATTTGCCCTATTTCAGTGTCTCTAGTGGTTGGACGCCTACCTTCAAATTTAGGTGTCATTTCTTTAAACACTCAGCTGCATAAACAGCCTCACGAATATGTCAACATACTCAGTTCATCGGAACATTTCATCACGTTGTTAAGATGTTACAAAATATTCGCGTGTGATTCTCAATAGACGAGCAAGCATTGTCTATCTAGTAGACAGTGACGTCGACTAGGCAAATACTTTTGTCTGTAACACTTATCACGCAATTCTCTCCCGATCCTATTAAAATAAAGGCTATCATTAGTAGGGTTAAGGATGCAGACAGCTGGAATGTTATTGGTTGGAAAAAAATTGGATTAATTTTTACAAATATTCACAGCTGCGCGACTCATTCGATACAAGACACTCCTTCGTATTTGCTCAGGCTATGGTTATCGAACTTGACCCACAAAGCTCTCCGTCGTTCGCACGACTCCCGACTCACTTTGTCTGTGGTGCATGTGGTGAGGATGCCTACAAACCCAGGTAACCATTTGCCTTCTCATTTTCTTAGGAATTTTTGTCTTATTCCTTTCATTGACCAACTCAAAATGAAGAGAACTCATTGTGTAACTCTACATACAGCAGTGGGTTCAGGACCATCTCCGAGAACATAATTATTTTCTGTAAACAAGGGTGTCCGTTGTCGGATTGGAGGCCCTACTGGACTCAAGCTTGCGCATACCAACACCAGTTTGTGACAATGAATGACCATTTTTAAACACGAAACAGTAACTCATCGCCCTTAGTCAGTCTAACCAAAGGAATGGTGTATTTTCTAAATGTATGTGGAATAAAGAGATTTCTGTGTGGTTACATTGGCTTGTTCAATGTCTTGGTGGCCCTCACCCTTCATATTCTTCATTCGAAGTGTCCACAGATGCGCGAAAGAATGGAGTAATACCTACACTCCAGCTACATCAAAAGCCGTGACGGTCACTCTCTCAACGCTGAGTTATTACATCAAGTAGTATGTACGATTCATTTCGGTATAAATGAAGGCAATTTGTGACGTTTAATGCAATTCAAACATGCATTCTACTTTGTGTTAAAAACATTCGAACTAGTTTTGATACCCGGATGTGGCAATGTCGAAATAAAGAGAGCTCCCAGTACTCGAGGTGCATGATTCAAGCCAATTAGGCTCACTTTTTCTCACTCCTGATTTTTTGAGAATGTTCATGCATGTTACTGATATTACTTCAGCGTCCAACACAGTGCAGGCCATGAGACGGGGGGATGTTTTTCGACATTCTCATTATGCCAAGCAGAGACTATGTGGTAGCGAAGCTGTAGCATTTAAGAAGAGAGTTTCTCGAAGCTCAAAGAGCTATCTTGAGCGTTCACGACCAGCTTTTAAACTCGTTCTCCCGCATCTCACCTACCAGGTCATTTTTTAATAGCAAAAGTGTTACACACCCCCTCGCCATTTAAACGCTGTCCCCGGTACTACCCTCATTAGCTGCTTTTATACTGTCGAATGGTTTTATTAATTCTACTAGTGCGTAGACTTCATCTCCGTAACCAACTGGTGGAACACCTTTGTAAGGTCGAATCTTATTGTGATGGACGGTCATTGGCTGACCATGGAGTTGGGGTTAAGGGAACCTTCACTATAAGGGAAGGGTCTCTACTCCAACATACGCTTAGTGCGTACGGCACAATCGACAAGGTGATATTTTCATGACAAGCATCGCTTTGTATAAGAATGCAATCCCACACTACCCTCCTCTTCACCAAACTGAATGCTTCCCTACGCACGAAAGATCTCATGAACTAATCTAAATTGCAAATTGAAATCAACTGCGATCTGAATGAGGTTCAGAGAATAGGTGATATTTAGAAAAGAATAGCAATGCAACACTTCACCTCCCATTTCAACCCCCAACCCAGTCACGTTCACGGAGGTACTTACGCCTTCTATCCCGATTGTCACAGCAATCTACACATCTCTTGGATTTCTGTACTTCGCGTTCAATCCTGTGACCCTACTACAGAGTAAGTCTGTAGTCTACCTAACACTCAGATCTATCTATTAGCTATTCCTCTTCCAATGGTAGACAAGACAATCGTTTTACTGCCAGGATACTGCCGCATCTCTGCGAGTCTACTGGGATTCCTGCTCATGACACAGATGGATAATCGGATTGATGGGGAATTCGGTTGTGCCAGTAGACTACGCCACGAGACTTCACAATGATATGAGGATACCTCCAATACTAGAGGAGCGTCACCCTGAAAACACGGCAGAACTATATGACACTCGATTCTGAACCACTCAGTAGAAAAGTGCGCTGGCCAGCACCGATTGTTGCGATTGTTCCAACATCAACAATATGAAGGTTGCAGGATTATGCATTAAGTACTTACCTCTCTTCCTTTGACATTTATTCCACCACTACCAAATTTTATTAAAGTTGTTTAATTTTTACATATCGTAGATGCAAGTGTGCGGAATGTGTGTGAAGGGTGGCGCAGAAATCATTCACGATGTGGTGAAGCCCCTTAGGAGGGTAATCACGAGGTCCAATTCGAGTGTAGGGAAGCACTGATAATCTCAACGGGCAATCTTCGTCTCGCTTGCACACAGCCCCCTTGATCTCGCTGATCTCAAGCAGCCACTATCGCCGTTGATGACATTCCACTTGACATGGCCTTAAACGGGAGGGACCGAATATCAGTGCTTAGTCAATTCCATATGTAATACAAAATGTTGGGACATTCTCACTCAGTGTAGTGTGGCAAACTCTCCCTTTGCATTGCATATTCGGTTCAATTAACCATCCAATTCCATAAAAACCTGGGCTTCAACAAGTGCGAACCTTGATATAATAAGCACTTTATCTCATGTGAAAAGGACTTCAAGTTCGCTAATGTCATCGTTCACTTCCAGCAGGTGTATCGCCATTCTACTCCTACATTTGTGGGACACTATGTAATTCTCGCCAGGATGTTTAAGAAGTGCTGCAAAGTGAGCAGAGTGACCGTCAGCTAATCCAGTAAGGAAAGAGAATGTTGAGCATTCTTTTGTAAGGAAAGGGTAGGACAGTACATTGTAAGAAACAGTGGATAGGATATATGAACATTATTTGCCATTTCAATATTGAGGATTGGATTGCTTCCGCAGATTTTCTTCTACGATAAGTGGGGGGAGGGGTAAATTCTTCCCCAGCCTACTAAAACTGGAGGATAAAGATGGAGTTGTCTCCTCTATCTCAATATTCGATCCTGAATTTTTCCCCTCGTTTTTTCTTTTGGCACTCATTTGGGTTACAGAAGATAGTAGGTACATTTATAGGATTACAGAGCTGGTGTTAATATGTTCCACCTTCAGGCTTACAAATGGCTTTTTGAAATGACCACTAATGTTATGGAAGACCGGTTGTTAACTTCTGGAAGTTGTAGTTCTGATAATTTGCCCTTCTCTGTGTTTGATTACACGGGTATGTAAACCCTCGCTGACCGTACTTTCGTTCGCAGGCATGGCCTATGGGCCACGCCAGTAGCCTCAGTTCTTCTGCACTTTAGTAATCCACTTTCTGCAACGTTGTTGTGACTTCTTGCGACTTCAGGGAAGTTCTGAAGTGCTGCATAATCTTCCGACCTAAACTAAGGAAACACAAATTGATACGGCTATCCTGCACTGTCTTCACCAACTTGCTTTATTCTGGAGAATATGATGCTACTATGAGAAAACCATAAAGTTATCCTTGGGTTTAAAGCTTTACATAGTGGAGTAAAAGGTAAATGGTGTGATAGTCAATCTGTAAGTAAAGAGGCTTGCCACTATTGTCACACGACCTGCACACAGTTCACCTTGACCTCCATCTCCCACTAGACCACATTGATGCTGTCGGGGTGAATGACAGAAAAAAATTATCCATGGTTATAAGACTTAACTATTCCACTGCACAAGAAACACTTCACTATTTCTGTGCATATTTTTTCCTTAAACCTATTGCGGGCAGTCCAATAAACCTCCTGCCTTTGGTGTGCTTTGCAGGAGAATCCTGCCAGCTCCGCTGAAGCAAAGTCCAGTTATTTTGTACCATTTCTAGCTCTCAAAAGCAACATGAATCGTCGAGTTAATTCGGTCACCTGCGTATACTCACCTTGAGTTTAAGGCATTTTGGAAAGTCACATGGTAGTTTCTAAGCATTTTTCCATTATAGAAATGCGAGCTTGTCTTGAAGCTAAGATGGGTGAACTCATATGTAATTATCTTGGGTAGCCATACCGTCTTTTTAAGTCAGTACCAAGTACTCTATTTAATCATATACTATGCACTTTTAGCAGCTAAATATGCTCACGTGGGTCTTTTTTGTGCGCATGCTATAAATTTCATCAAAATATTCACTAAGTCATAAACGCCTAAGCCTTTTCATTACTTTTTAAAATTGCACTGTTTAAACGTTTGTAAACTATAATTATATAGGCTTTATATGCCTCTTTTGGCTAGAATTAGGTAAAATTCGTTGCGCAAAACTCTTGTTTAAGCGAGCGCCATTGCTTGGTACCCCGGGAAATCGATACGCAAGCGCTTTTTCTGGCTTTCTCCTTTTGTCGTTATGTCTTATGATTGTGTCCAGAATGATCGGGAAATTGAAGATAAGGTGAGCCTTTTGTTTCATGCTTGGTCGTTTTCAGCTTGTGGAAAATCTGTGTCTTGCGTTTTTTTGCATCATTGGGGTGTTTATTAAGTGACTCTTTTTGGAGTTATTTCTGCTTCTTCTTTATGTTTCCACTTCGATTTGGAAAGTCTTCTTGGTTCTAATTGCACTTTTTGTTTGCTACCTCAAAATCACATACTTTAGGTCTTTTACGTGTGTTCTATGCTGCAATACTCATATGTGTCAGTCTGAACGGGACTTGCACTACATCTGACCGTCGCTTGATTTATTTACTTCCTTGCAGAAAACCTTCGTTCTTGATGGATTTTAAAATTGATCTACCTCCGTGACCAAAGTCACTAATAGTTGGAGCTATTTTCTTAATTCATGTAAATTTTTAGAATCTCTGTCGTTATCCGTATCACTATAGCATGCCTCATTTTTAGTTCTCAAATCTTCATGTTGCCGACGTTCCAGCTCCTGGACCGAGTGAGCTAGAGCGAAAATACGTGCCCCCGCATCTACGCAGCGGGTATGATAGCAATGACGGGTTTGAAAACGGTCAATCCCGGTATAGTGGTGGGGGTCGTGGCGGCTACGGATTTGGTCGAGGTAGTTACGACGGTAACTACAGCCGCGGTGGTCGAGGTCGTGGAGGAGGCAGCGGTGGTGGAAGTTATGGTTACGGTAACCGCAATGGTGGCGGATACAATTATGATAGGGGCTTCAGGCGACCTGATTCAGGCTTTGGTGGGCCTTCACGGCGCTCCTATGATGATAGTGGTTCCTTTGACTGGTCGCAACAGTTGCCTCGTAACGAACGCCTTGAAAAGGAACTTTTTCACAAAGTGAACACGGGCATAAATTTTGATCTCTACGACAATATTCAAGTTAAAGTCACAGGTCCCAACGTTAATGAATTAGCCCCCATTCAGTCCTACGACGAACTCGCCCTCACGAATATAATGCGGGATAATATTACCTGCTCTCAGTACTCCCGTCCTACCCCAGTTCAGAAGTACGCCATTCCCATAATCTCCGCCGGACGAGATCTTATGGCGTGTGCACAAACAGGTTCCGGAAAAACTGCTGCCTTTTTGGTTCCCATTTTAAATACCATGTTCGAGCAAGGGCCTGGCAATTCCATCTCGGCCTCTGTAAGCCGCCTTAACTCCGCTTAACTGGAATTTAGCTTGAAACAAATAAACGAAAACAGTTTCCTGTCGGTTTGATCCTTGCTCCAACAAGGGAACTTGCTTCCCAAATCTATGACGAAGCTCGTAAGTTCTCGTACAGGTCCAAAGTCAGGCCATGCGTCGTTTACGGTGGAGCGGATATGCGAAAGCAACTTCTTGAGTTATCGTATGGATGCAACCTCCTAGTCGCAACTCCTGGACGTCTGTTGGATGTGATAGAACGTGGTAAAATCGGCCTCAATCACGTTAGGTAATTTTTGGCGATTTGTAACTTGTTAAGGTTTCTTGTATTGGATGAGGCTGATCGAATGCTTGATATGGGCTTCGAGCAACAGATTCGTCGTATCGTTGAGCAGGATCATATGCCGCCATGCGGGAGTAGACAGACACTGATGTTCTCCGCCACCTTCCCCAAGGAGATCCAAATCCTAGCCCAAGATTTCCTGAGTGAATATGTTTTCTTGACAGTCGGAAGAGTGGGAAGTACAAGTGAAAACATCACGCAGACTCTTCTCTGGGTTACCGAGGACCAGAAGCGTGATGCTCTCGTCGATCTTCTTGCAGATTCAGGTATTTTTTTGCACTTATAATTCATGTTTTTTTAGATCCTGGAGATCGTACCCTCATATTCGTGGAAACTAAACGGGGCGCTGATGCTTTGGAAGAGTACTTGTACCAAGAAAAGTATTCTGTCGCCAGCATTCATGGTGATCGTACCCAGGAGGATCGTGAATTGGCGCTTCGATACTTCCGTTTGGGCGTAACACCAATACTTGTTGCGACGGCTGTCGCTGCTAGGGGATTGGATATACCAGATGTTAAAGTATGAGTTCATATTTGTTGTTTCACCTCTTTTTGTAGCATGTCATCAATTACGATCTTCCCTCGGACATCGAAGAGTACATTCACAGGATCGGACGTACTGGAAGAGTTGGGAATCTGGGAAAGGCGACGTCATTCTTTAACGACAAGAATCGCAATCTAGCAGCCGACTTGATTGAACGGCTAGAAGAAGTGAATCAGTTCGTTCCTCAATGGCTCAGAGTCATTGGTGAGGAACCAGCTCGTCATCAGCCATCCAATCGGGGCAGACGTCGGTAAGTCTTACTTGATGAATTCCGGTATTGCGTCGACAAGCAGACGTTAATTCATGCTGTAACTTTCCAGAGGTGGTGGGTTTGGTGGTCGTGACTACCGCCAACAGCATGGCCGTGGTGGTGGAGCGCAGTCCGGTGGAGGTTTTGGTAGTCGTTATGGCAATTCGGGTGGAGGAATGATGAATTTCAATGGGGGTGGCGGCTACTCAAATTTCGGTGGTGGTGGCGGTCGCCCGCGAAATGATCGTGTGGACTGGTGGTCTAACGAGTAGATATTTTTTTACTGCCTGGATGTCCATTCTGGTTGCGAATATACTGGTCGCTATCGGCATTACCCCCATACTTACTTTTCGCCATCTATTCCGAACTTTAAGTCTTACTCGCTTCTCTTATTACTATATATATATATATAATCACAGAGAAGAATTTCACCCTTTCTGGTGGCGACTGGAGTTCTGACGTTGCCGTCGATATATTTCTTAGCATTTAAAGTTGAAGTTGTCTTTTTTATCGAGCGGTTTTCAATAAATTGTAAAGGTTGGTAAATGTGCTTATCTCTTAATGGGTCCCATTTAGATTTTGTCAGTTGAGCTGGTACTGCCCTTGGAGTGCCGCTCAGTAGTCTGATCGGGATCTATTAACTTTTTTTTAGCATCTTCGTCTGAATGAGGACTTGGAGCTAATTCATATTTCATGCATTTTCGTTTAGAAGCTCCGAGCTACACGCTTGAAGTTCAGAAAATTGTCTTTACCTGACAAGCTTTTCTCGCACGGTGCACACGTTGCGCATGTGTTTCATGCCATTGTTTATAATGATCCAGTAAGAATGGAAGCACGTATGCACGGCGACGCTGGTGGCACATCCATCGCCTGTTTGTGCCAGGAATTGGCTTACACTGTGCGATACGTTGCGCCGTAAATCGTGTCCTCTAAATGGCTTCCAGTGGGTTGCACGCTCACCCATTCGGCGTGTTGCTGTGCTACCTGCATGCCCCTTTTCGACATGCAGACGATTTAACCGAGATTCTTTTACCATTTACTTCGAATCGGTCAAATGAGGTCTGCGTTTACACCACGGAAATTGGATGATTATTGGTCTTACCTATCTAGCTATCTTGCCTATCGGTGCTCGCGCCCCTTTTTTCTTTGTTTAGGTGGAGTTAAATTGGCTTAATTTCCTGGTCTTTTTTTTCGACGGTGGGTTTTACATTTGATCCCATCAGTGGCCTTTGGGTGCTATACGCGGTAGACTAGTCCGGGACGCGGTCCGGCTCGACGCGCTAATTGCTAAGGTGGTTTTGGGAGCAAGTGGAAGCCTTTTTATTTATCAAATAATAATTAATATACCAATTTGCTCTCGGTGGGTTGTCAAAAGGGGGAGGGGGATGAAAAGCTTCCTGAGGAGTCACTTGTGCGCAAGTCTGCAGAGGGTACGCATTCGCTTGGGATACCTCCTAATGAATGCTGCCACATCAAATTTTCTCTTACAGCCAGCGAAGTTCATGTAGCGAATTTTGCCGAAAACGGGTCGTTCTCGCCAGCCTTGATCGTGGACTCCGCAAATTGACCACATAACTCCTGAAGGGTAAGAAACTTGGCGTCATTATTGAACAAGCAGTATGGCTATATCAGTGTGCGTGGAAAGTAGAGCGCTCCGCCGCTACCCTTCACCGACTCATTCCAAAATCTAGAAGGTAACACGTCACTCTGCAGCACTGATCCTAATTTCGGGAGTCGTAGAATGAACGCTTGCTTGGTCTCCAACTGGTACAGAGCAGCGCAGGCCGAATCAGTGGTGGATACGGCAAGCTGCTGCGGCTGTAGGAAAGACTGCCACACAATGGCACATGCGCGCGTGCGTACGTGCTTGTGCGGTTCTGGCACATACATGCGCATGCTTGTAGCGAAGATAATCAAATCGAGAGTTCATACTCTGCGTCAGTATTCGCATTCACGTAAAATGACGTTGCGATTCGCTCAGAGCTACAAGATGAATCTTTACTAAACTTAAAATCACACTGAGTTATGCAAACAGGAGTCATGGTGAGATTGGAAAGACAAGGCAACAGTTCACCGCGCGGTGTGGCGCGCTCCATAGTATGATTTGTGCTGCGATGATGGAGTAGAGTTCTATGCATCCCGCCCAAGGTAATGATTTCCTGGCCCTTTTGTTTGTTCATAACACTGAAAGTGCTTTCACGCCCTAAGCCTTGATTTTGTCGGATAGATGCTATCCCAAAGCATCGTCAAAGGGAGGTGTAACTCGAGGTGAGGGCTTTCATGAGTAGGAGCCTTCGATAGGTAATTCAATTACGAGTCCCGCATGGTTTTGACACAGAGATGGGGGTCAGCGAACATCAGCCATGAAAATTGACACGACCCCACGCTGCAAGAAGCTGAGCAGCTAAGGTGACAGGTGAACGCAGTGGAAGGTCTTCAGGACAAGGTCTTTGCTCCTGTCCATGTGGTGGACTTGTACTATGATTAAAGCAAAAGTCCATCTCGGATAACTCCAACAACGGCGCTCAAACCGAAATGGCGCTATTCCATTTTCATACTGCATGAATGGAGTTCTTCTTCCGTAACCTATGGCACTTATCTTCTATTCCTTTTATAGTCGTATCTTGTTCGCATTCTGCAGAAGTCACCAAACTTCCGTTCTATTTACAACTAGCTCCTGCGTCTTCCAGGATTGTGAGAGAAATACAGGAGAAAGGTAAAACGATAGGGGAGTCAAGGAGGCAGACTTGCCGACATATGCGTTCGGATCTGTTCCATCGAGAGAGTAGCGGTTATGGAGATGAAATCCCAATTGTAAGGCTTTTTTGGGCCCCTCTGCGTGCCATTCGAGGATTTTTTTAGCCCAGTACATCCGTAAAAATCCATGCATTTTGCCCTCTCGAAGTAGTTGGCGTTGAGCCGCGTTCCAGAGGTCGTCCCCCGTGGTCGCGGACTCCATCGCCTCCTCACTATACGACGGTTTACGCAAGTCATTAGCGTGCATTCTCAGCGTCTCCCGAGCCCAAGACCACGCCCCTTGAGATTCATGGGAGAGAGGTAGATTCGCATTAGGGAGGATGTCACAGCGGTACCGTTAGGGTTATCAATGGAAACCTCAGTACCTACACTAGTAACAGGTGTCTCACGGGTGCGGACAGCAGTGAAGATACATTCCTAGCGTCATTAGTGGATTTACTTCAGTTATCGATGCAACAAAGGGTCCAATTCAATGTTGCCCTTCAATTCAAAGACAATGGGGCCTATTTCACCGGTGATAGCTGTCAAAAGGGTGTTGGGACCCATCTACAAGCATGACACGCAGGTTTTGTTTCACCTTCCCACAAATCAATCTTCGAGCCTGTAATTTCAGATATCCACTAAAGTCAAAGGTAGGAACAGCAGAATTCTTTCCAACGTGTCAAATATAGCTCTTGTGAGGGGAATAAAAGGACAATTCCATCAAAGCATTCGGTTATTACTTAACTTCCACCTATTAGTGCTTCTAATATAAAGTTTCCTAATCCACTGATAAACTCAACGATGAACATCGCCTGCCACATTTGAATCTAGACCGTTTCAACTCATTCACGCATAATTTGTTGCATCACACTCCTCCTCAAGTGGATGGTAAAACTAGACTCGCTGTGAAGGCATTCCAATTGGACAGGTGTTTCACAAGAGCACCACCTTTGATAGAGTCGTAGTTTGGGTTGTAGTAGCAGAAATTGTCGGCCAGTTCGCGTCGAACGAAGGCCTCCTCCATGAATGCATCCACGGATTCCTTGTACTCACCGTGAAACAGCTTCACCTCCCACAAGCAACGCTGAGCTGATATATGACCTGAAATAGACAAGATGACATTTCTGAGCCTTCCACTACTCAATCCTGATGCCACCTGTGTGGCCAGTCGTCTAAACCTTCTCTACGTGGATGGCCAGTCTACCTGACAAGGATATCGCAGATGGAAATGTCGCAGTTATACGCATTAGGATGTGCTACTCTCCATTCCTTAAAGTGGAAAAGTGTGCATATTGTCATTTCAACGACACAAGGGCACCTTCGACCCTCGACCGCAAAAGTGGGCTCGGAAAGTAGGTCAACACACAGAAATGACTCGTGGACAGGTGATTATTTGGGTTCTCTTACTGACATTGAATGGAGCACTAGAAATCGTTTACATTGCCCTCCTAGCATTTGGTTCTGAGATCGGGTTTAAGTGCATCAAATTCCTTTTTTTGGAGCCAAGATAACAAGACTTTTCAAGTATAGGAACCACGACATCGTGTTTAAGTCAGAGTTCTGGTGTGCCACAGCTTCAGTCATCGTCTGTGCTCGAACGAGGTTCGTGTCAATGCGAACTACTTGTACTGGAATACTCTGATTTTCAAAATCAACTTTGAAAACTGTCCTCAACTTCCACAGCACAGTAAAGCCAGAAGGTCGAAGTGAAAGATGAAGCAGATTCATGATCTGCCTCATTCGTTGGTCAATTTTTTTTATATTTATTCGAGAGTAAGCACCGCATCTAATCGCCCAAGGGATCACGCACGCCTAGTGGTTACACTTCTTAATCCCTGCAATCGGAAGAGATGCCAGGCTCACTTCACCCGATACTTGGGCATATGCTGGAGGCTGAACCCACTCTCGAATCCATGGCACTGGTGGCGAACTGCGAGCCTGTAACCGCTCGAAGGAATGCGTGTTGTGATTGGACATTTTCGTTTTTTTTAAAAAAATAAAACAAATTGCGCATATGCTCAACTTGGATTTATGAAATGCGTAAAACAATCAACTTTTGTTCAGGGATAGTCTTTTGAAATGCCATAAAGTACTACCAAACTGGTATACCGTTTCAAAAATATTTTGTAGAATCCACATGGACTTAATGACATTACTAAAACCAGTATGCCTTTTTGAGCGATTGTAAATGGCATAAGTCACCTACATACTTCACACCAACCAACCAAGAGAAAGTCGTCAACAAAAAAGAGGGTCAAACTCAAAGGAAGTAGCAAACAATTCCCAATTCTCTTCGGTTAAAAATGCGCATTAGATTTTTCATCCTCGTTTGCGAGAAGACCCTGTCAAATATGGCGTTGAAACCAACTCTCATAACAAAATTTTGTTCAATGCATCATTTCCTTTAAATTTTGAGGGCAATTTTGGGTACCATTAGGTCGCAATTCCCCCCCCTCCCTTTCAGGCAATATTTCTATCCTGTGATTATTTCCCAGTATAGCTAAAACCACCTTCTCGTAATACATTACAAAACGAAAAAGCAAGCCCTTAGAAATAGCTTCCATGCTTTGTTACGTGAGAGGTCAATTCTCACATGCCTCTGACGTGGAAGTCAATTCACATTTCTTATCACAGCGAGTGGTGTGTTTCACATCTTCACATTTATAACCTCAAAGGTACTGTATTAAGAGGAGCATTGTGAGAGTGCACCTAACAAGCATAATGCGAAGATCGTTGCCAAAAGTGTGATGTGTAGTTTGTAGTGACTGACAGTGGTTATTTCATACTACTGTTGGTATTATTGCTTTTTGGAACACAAAACACGATGTGGCACAATAGCATGCCTTTGACTTTTGGAACTGCTGATCGTAACAAAAAAACAAGGCATGGGTCGGGTAGACATAGCCCACATTATACAATAGAAGTTGTTGTCGGTTAAACTCACCATCTAGCATTGCGACTTTGCAGTTTGAGAATGGAAACAGGTAAGAGGCGCTGGAACTTGGTGCAGCTCAAATACCTACCCCGAGTGCAATTTGGTTGACCGGGGTACTTCAATTTTGACATCGTTCACACGCCCTTAGATTCAAAAAGCACGGTTTCTTTCTGGAAAATACCAGTTCGTCAGGAAATGTAGGCTAAATCTATAAGATTTATAGCTTACAGGTGGTTTCCAAAAACACAGGAACAAAAGTGGGCCCGACTATCATACCCTTTTTCCGAAGCACACAATTTTCATAAGAGGAGTTTTACCACATAATAACATTAAAGAGCCTCAGAGATGAGCCAAAGACTAAATGTTGAAATGCTAGCATCGAACCTGTGGCGTTATAGGGAATGCATTCAAAAAACATTTGCGGTCCGTGTAAACTAAATGCCGATACATTCAAGTGATGGGAAAAAGGCATTCCAAGGTGAAGATAAAGCCGCCTTGCTAGACACTGCTCAGGATGCAGCTCTTTTATAAATTGAATCGCCTTGAATAAGGTGTCCAGAACCATTGATTTGATTATTTTTGTCCTATTCGTCATGCCAGATGAACACCTTCTAGTAGATTGAAAATATCGACCTCCCCAACAACACTAGTAGTCACGTAGGCGAAGCTGCGGAGGATGGATATCCAACTCGTTTGTCTAACAAAGTCGTTGTGGTTAGCAATCGACTTTCCCATGTGCAAATTTGTGTGTACGTAAAATGACTTAATAGTCCAGCTGTGATGTAACCACAACCCCAACAGATGACCGCAAAAAAGCACACGTAGATGCGCACCATAACGCTGACCAATGAAACCTCGCCTCCTCTTTGATTGGTTCAAGTGGGAGTTCAGTGATTGGCTGATGAAAGTCAACATTTTAACTAACCTGTAGATTCGCAGGAGCATTAGTAATTGCGTCCTCCTGTAGGCAAATTCTTGCTTTAAAGTTGCTAACTCGGATGGAAAATCCAAGTCCTGGTCCTCAGTTTACTTATTTATGCATTTGCATCTACGCATTAAGCACATGCCACATTTCTGGGCCGATGTGTCAACCCACCTCAAGGATTCATCGCGCGAACTATGTGTTCCATGCATAGCATCGTTTAGGCCGCATTCGATAAGTTAGTTTTGAAACCAAGCTAATCCTTTTACTAAACCGCATTGAAGTCTAAAACCTCACAATTATCTCAAAAGATTGGGGAGCTTTCAGTCATCGACATCTGTTCATAAACGTCCAGGAGCATATGCGACTTACCCAGCTAACAGCGCTTTTTTCACCGCAAATTATTCACATCAACCACCTACCCGTGCAACACTTTTTGTTTATCTTGATTCCACTTATCTAAAATGTGTGCAAAAACGGGTGAATAATTCATGCAATAAACGCGTCGTAGAGAACTTTAAGCCAACAGGGAATCACTAACTCGTGTTTTTGCTCTTAATTGAAAAAAAAATCAGACGGTTCTATCATGCGGTTAATGTAAGGTAAAATGCTCGCAAGATTTAATGACTAAAATTGAGTCAAACAAAAGCACATGTTCTCTCCCCCCTCCTTGGTTTTGTATTGACCTCACACGCTTTTTACGTCACCTACATGGATTTAACTCAAGTAACAAGCTGAATAGTGGGTCGCCCAAGCGACTCTTCCCTTTTAGCTTCCTCTGAGGACTGTTGCATGAAAAAAACAATAACAGATGTAGAGATAGGAAAGAAATGTCAACGTGGAGTCCCATTACACCTCCTCGTTCAAGGCAGATCGGAACTTCCAGTTCTACAACCACAAGAAGGCCGCTACTGTGATGGCAGTGAACGCATCCTGTCAAATGATGGCTGATGTGCATGTCGTAGGCCATTCCACATATCGTTAGTCAAGACGGTTAGCAATTGTAATAGCGTGGTTATGACTAAAATTTCCGGACAGGGAAGGCGCAAAACTTGTGGATATCTTTATCTAAAGAATATTTCAGTGATAACAAAACGCTTCGTCACAGCGAGACATTCTAATGGCGCAAATGTTCCAAAAGCTGTCGTGCATTAGTCAGCCCATAGCCTAGCAGCCATTCCGTCGGACATGTAGTGTATAGAACGCCTGAATTGACACGCAGCCTGGTTAAATTCCATGCGATACGAAGCTTTCTGTTGGAACCATCCACGAACACCACTGATTTCAAGAAGTCAGCGTATCGTGCATACCAAGGCTGCATATTGGCGAAACTCGGGTGGGAGGTCTTGCCACAACACCCTTACAACATGAATCTCCATCAATGTCGATTCGGTAAGTAGACTCTACTACAAAATCCGCCAGCATATAAATGAAGCAGGAAACACCGTAAGGAAGCAAATATTTCAAAAGACTGGGGTTGTAAATGGCGATACTGCATGTAACTTGTAGGAACCAACGCGCACATCAACCTGAATTGTCACATTCCGTTAAGGCAGAAGTGGTGCTTAGCAAGAGCGCGGCTAAATCCAGCTACGGGCAGCCCACACACTCCTCCATCCTCTAGACCTGTTTGTGTGTGCGTATGCGCATGGGAATATGATTTTGACGGCTGCATGTACATTCTATGTTCAAAATGAGCGTATGTACATGAGTATCGCACCTGTTGAATTTACTTGCACCATATCCATCGTCAATATCTCCCACGGAGTTTGCTTCATGATTCACCACTGCCCTACAACAAAGTCCTTACCGTCCCACTTATGCTGTCAGTCTTCTGATCCTTCCATTTCCTTTCAGCCAAGCAATTAGTTCATCCATTATATCGCGAGAAGTCTGCCACCGCTTGGCTCCCTTTTGAAGAGCCGGTGTGTAACCTGATCAAATTTCCAATAGAGGAGGCTTGATCATAAATGCGTACATGTAGTGGAACATTTACTTTGTTCTATACCTGCCAAGACTTCCTATTGCACTACGAACCTCGGATTTGAAACGTACTTATGCTTTCCAGGGAAAAATCAGAGAAAAAATCTACATGCCTTCAAAATCGGTCTTTTCCACATTAAAACTGTTGCAGTTGAGTTTAAACGTGCCTGGTATCAAATGACCATAAAAAGTTTGTAAAGTAGATGCAATTGAAATATCGCGGTCAAATGACCTTCACAAAGGGTTAGCTAGATGCATTTCGTTATGTGTAGGGTAAATACTTGAGCTACATCATGTTTAAGTGCCTTTTACCAGCTTACCCTCTCAAATTCCGAGACAAATATTGAGGTAGAGATGCTGTGTGTCGAGTTTAACTGGCAGCATCTATTGTAAAATGAGAGGTGTACCCGTCGCCCCATGCCTTGTATCATTGTCACGATCAGCAGTTCCATTCGTCAAAGGGAATGCCAATGCGCAACATATTGTGGTTTGTAGCCAGCCACCGTAAACTACACATCACATATTTGGCAACAATCTTCGCATCATGTTTGTTAGGTGTGCTCCCATAGAACGCACCACAACGCCATTACAACTGTAAATGTGAAGATGTGGGATACACTACCTTGCTTGATAATAAAAGTGAGCTTTCAACGATTTGAGATGGATTGGCAGCCGCCTCGGAGGCATGCGAGACCTGATTGGAAGGGGTCGGGAGTCCTCAACTATCTCACCCAACAAAGAACGGATTAAATTTATAAAAGCCTGTGATAAATCACGAGGAAATATTTTTAGTTGTACTGATAAATCATCGCAGGGTGGAAATATTGCTTGAAAGAGGGGAATGGAAATGAGTTCATAATTAAAACTACTCTAGAAGCACACCAGTGTGCGTTTAAACATTTGAATGATAAAAGCATAGTTGTCATTGGAAGTAAGCAGAATTGCATCGGCAATTGAATTAAGCACATCAGAAAGATTTTCATTGCAAAACACGAGAGAACAATTCCACTTACCAAAATGCAGCCATGGAGAGAGATTGCTAAGCGCTCTCTTTGTGGGATCATTGCGGTTCCTTGCGTAAACACGTAGGCGGTGACGCAAAAATGAAAAGAGTTGTGCTAGACCGGCATTGCAGCCACCCTTTGCCCAGGCCACAGGTTCCACGGACTCATCCACCACACCCACCAGCGACTCCTTGATCGCCTTCCAATCAACCGCCTCCTGAAGTAGACAAAGTGCCTGCAGTAGATTTATCATTATTTTAACTGTGTATGATACTACTGTTGGTAGCCAGCAATTCCGTCTTCTCGTCCCACACGTGATAAGTCTTCTTTGCAATAAAACTACCTCCCAGATACCGATTGGCGGTAGCATCAGCAAATCTACCACACAAGAGCAACAGTCTTGATCTCACTAGCTGGCATCTACTGTGGGTAAATATATCTGTTGAGAAACCACAGAACTATTGCGACTGCCTTGGCTTTTGGTGGCTTCATCAGTCTTTGTTCACCCCTGATTACCAATAGTGGGTCATGATAATGTTTGAATAGATATAATGCGATTTGGTAACCACCTGCAGTAGTGATACAAGCAGTGCAGTGAAAGCGTGATCCGAAGACATGATATCATTACTAGGCCTACGCCTTGCGACTAACCTTTAAAATACGAACGAACGAGCTGTTCAACCACCGCATTACCTGTCACTTTTTAAAAAACTTTAAAAATCACTCGAAAGACACTCAAGGTCGACTTCACTCGTAAAAAACTCCTCTAGAACTTTTCACTCTTCAGATTTTCGCCAGATGATGAACAATAATCTAAAAATAGTATCTGGTGTCTGGAGCGGAAGAAGAATATGATAGCCAAGAGTTAGTGGGAACCACTTGGATGTTTGGCATCTAGTTTATTTTTCATTACACCGTCTAAAAGATGAAGCAAAATCAAAATGGGAAACATTTGAATAAAGACCTTAAAACCCATGTGAATTCCAAATAACTGCTTTCACTACCTGCCCCTGCAGCTGCCTGGAAAAACAGTCCCTTTGTGAATCAGGCTTGAACAAATCTGGTTGCAAAAGCTACATTTGCTTTCCATAGCTGCAATAGGTTGCCCAAATATGCATATGTGCATATTTAAACTTATGTTTTGGGAAGTTCAAATTCCCTAACAAAGCAAATTAGGTAAGGGATGCCGTCGAGCTCAATGAAAGACCTGTGTGGCTAACTTCGTTTCTAATGCAAAGCGAAGGATTCTCGGAAGGACGTACCCATGGTTTAAACTACTTTACCCAGAGTGAGGATTCTTCTTACAAAAAGATGAAGTAACCAAGTACCTACAATATCCTCAAATTCATCAGATGAAACTGCAGCTTTCATGCCTCTACTGTTGGCAAAAGTTTCCGCATGCGCCAACACCTCAAGAGGTATTTACTTCGACAATGTTCCTCTCACAATAGTAAAGAAATAGGCCTCAATTCAGATCTGTTCAAGAGGGGCAATGGGCTGAATAGTAGCGAGTGGTCGGACATGAACTAGGCTCCAATCAACGACGCATCACTGCATTCTGGTCTGCCTCTAACCAGTGCTTCACGTGGTCAAAAAGTGGCTAAGAATGCAATTTTGAGGGCCTTAGGATGCCACATCCGATGAATTGTCGACGTTTCACGCAAACACCCAGCTTACTGCAATCGAAGCAATACCAGTGATGGATGAATCCCATCTTTTGCCTTGGGAATTGCTTAAAAGTAAAACAATCAACACAATTACTCGTCAAGAAAGGTAACTCGTAAAGGTAAATCAAATTTAGTGACAATAAAGTGTGGTGGACGGTCCCATTCACGCCGCACCCGCACTTGAGCCAATTGGACAAAGCCATCATTCATCCTTCAGACGCCAACGGCTTTTTAAACCGATGGAGTTTGGTATTCCGACTCATGCTTTGACGTCACTGTCATAAATCATGTCAGCTAGCGTTGATTCGCCACTACGATCAGTCCAATGGCTCCCTTTTACGGTCCCCCACGAATCTATCTACACAATGATGATGCAGGATTCGAGTACATGTCCTCCCGTCAACACGATACAGCCCAGATTATCAAGCCTTCAAGCGCCATCTGGCCACCGGGATATTAAGGGGACGCATTATCACTTACCGACTTGGAGGGGTTCGGATGGCAAATGACGGGTGGAAAATCGGTGAAGAGATCCTTCGCTTTATCGTGGAGCTTCCCGCGAATTGTCCGCGCACCATACTCAAGCTTTTCCGAGGCAATCCACGCTGGTACCACATTGTGGGCATCCACCTAATGATCAAAGGATTAACATGCAGATTTTGACGGATCAGTTAAAGAGGTAGATATACACTTCAACCAATTTTCCAAGACATGGGAATCAGAGACTCTTCTTGGACTTCTGATCTCTACATCTATATGCTTAACCCGCATTAAATAACTGAATGAATTCTTTGCTGGATTGCATGCACCCCTTTACCAAATTGGCATCTCTCCAATCTCCCATGATTCGGCTCCTGCACCAATGGCACAGGATGTTCTGCATAACACCTGTACTACCAACCCCTAAATCCTTTTATAAGTTAATGGTACCTGCTTTCAGACCAATGTGGCTTATAACACCCTAATAGAAAGACCATGCACAACAAAGTATCAGCCCTAGATTTCAAGACTTCGCGCATTCTTGACACAATTCATTTACCTCATCATAAAAACGTCTAGCCTGAAAGCCAAGTCAAGATAGTTGTGAGAAGTATCGTGTCTGAAATTAGGGGTCGTGGCATAGGGTTATTTAAAAAAACGAAGGGAGTCACGCCTCCAAAACTTCCCATTTTTTCTTGTTTATCAACGATCCGATTTCAAAAGGGACCTCCCATTTGTCGCATCCAACGGGTTCAGCAGTGTACTTCCTAGGGCTGCGTTTTCACCTTAGCATCCGTCGCAATAGCTGCCTGGGTGTCATTCATCCCTGTCTGTTTTGTTTACTCATGCCCAATCCAGGTATGATCAGTCTCCTCAGAACAGTGCTATAGAGTGAAGTCACGATTACTACAACCACTGGGACAACACAAATATTGCGCTCCTAGTAATTCATTAACACCTCGCAAAGGAATTGGACAGAAAGGTATTTTTCTAACACGGTATTGCGATTCTTTTTAAAATAAAATGAAATGGGAAAATATCTCGCATGCAAGAGTTCAGAATGATACAACAAGCTGACTGACGGTCAAGTCGTAATCGACGCTTCCTCAATTTCACTGTAAAAACCGGGTCGCGCCGAGTCGACTAAATTATTCTGAGCAGAAATTAACGAACTTTTGACAACATAATCCTTACCCAAAGGAGAGCTGAAATAGGTAGCGCAAAAACCATTAAAATGGTTCTTTTGTAAGGAGATTAACTATCAGTAAGCAAGCAAAGGATCATGTTATCTGAAGATGGAACTTCTGTAAGTAGGGTAGAGCAATGGAGGGGTTCCAGTATAGTTTTTATGTCAATGCACAACTGGTGTGGGCAAATTTGAATAAAGAGGCATCTTTATTCGCTCCTTTGGCATTATTTCTTCACTAAAAGCATTCTACCTTTCCTTTGAAGGGCTCCGAAGTTCTAAATGTAGATTTTGTCGAGGACTGAGCATCACAGTTCAAATATTTCAATGATTTTCTTGCAGCGATAATAAGGGAAATAAACGAATTTGCTAAGCCATCCTGCAAAATGCATGCTTTCACACGGTTATAAATCACTCCACTTTGCCAACAAAGTTTGTGATCGAATTTTACGATCCCAGTAAAGCAATCATGTGTAACATCATAACGGCAAGACTTGATAATCATCATTTACCTTGAGCAGAATAGGTAATTGATGCTATTTCATCGTTAATTTTCCCCAAGATTCAAATATCGCCAAACTGTCCGCTTTGGCTAAATTAATTGCAGCCATAGAAGTCAATAGTCCCCATTTTGTTTTCATTCGAGTGAAAGGAGACCACCGCACAGCTGACAATCGCGACGCACTGAACCAAAATGCACAGTAAACTCTAACTATACTTTTAAAAAGCGAAAAGGCTCTTCCTCTGTCCCTTTTGTCTGCCACTGTGCGAACATTACGCTTCAAGAACTCAACACATCTACTGACTACATTAAAGTAGAACCAACTTGATACAGTGGTGTGTCCTGAGGAAGGCGACCTGAGACAAATTGCACTCCTTGCAGATCGTCTCGTAGGGGCGAGAAATCAGTTACCACCACTCGAGCGTCGAGTCGTTTCAGTAAGTCAACAATCGGCTCCATTTTCTCAGCATCAAAGCCTTGACACTCGCTATCACCACCAACACTGCGCTTCCCGGCAGAGTTGGATTTAGTAGCGGGCAGAGGGAGCAAGTGAAATCCAATGTCCAGATCTTTGCATTCCTTAAAGTTAAAAAGGACATCGATGTTTACACCGTCTTGGTAACAGTCACTTAGTGAAATTCCATGAGAGACGAGTAGTATTTGTATCGCTTGCGCTGCCGCCGCACCCTTCCGGTCTTCCGCGGTTCTAACAAAGTTGGATCTGCTTAGTTCATATCGTCTGCGAATGCTTTAATCAAACACAACAAATAAAACTTCATGGGCTAACTCGGAAGTCTACCACTTGTTTCACTACGTCCTGTCAAAGGCAAAATACTTTCATAGGTTCAGCATCCTGTTACAACTTGAAAGGTCAAGGGTTCAACTTCAACATTTATCCCACCTTCCTGCACATCGCCTTTCAAGGTACAATGCTTGATTAGATGTTTACAATAAAATAGCAGCTTTTCTGCGTGGCAGGACAAATTCAGGGTAATCATCTAGGCCTCTACACTGTCTATCCAAAAGTCAACAACAACATGACCTTAAACCGCGCCATTCCAACAACTTTGCTTCCCTAACCAACCTCCTATCTAATAGGTGGATCCTTTCGGGGCAGATCAACTGAAAACTAACTTAGCTACCAAAGAAATCCAGTCGCTCAAGAGCCCTGACACACAGCAAGAAAATGGAAATGAATGAACATTTCTGTGCGCGCGTGATCAAACCCATTCACGTTTGACCAAGTCATACTTATTACGTGCATATAGCACTACTGTGACAATCTAAGAAACCATCCATCTCCCAAATTCCATTGACATATTGACCAGCAATGCCAGGTTAATGATTAATTTCATACGAACCACACAAATCCTAAAAATGTATTATCGAAATTTAAACGAGAGGCAAGTTAACAGGAACGTAGTTAACCCGATGCTTACTTTCTCAACTTCGACAAGACCGTCCAAGAGGAAATTGGCATGCCGACGGGTTCGCAGAGCTGGCGATGAGACCAAATTAAAGCACACGTGCAGAGTCACTGAAAACTTCAAAGCGATCCGTTGAGCAAAGAGTAGGGCCCAATTGTCTACAACGTTTTGAGAGGTACGTTATCATGTTTCCGTAAACAAGATCAGTTCGCAAAATCAATAATAGCATTATCAGAATGTATTCAAACTCACCTTGAATGCGCTGATCACGATTCATCCAGTACACAACGCAACCCCTCTGTGAACCCGGTCCTCCAGAAATGTCATTCATATTCTTCCCACGAACAGTCTTAAACTCATTTTTCCCACTCACGCGCCGAATGCGACAGGCAGAAAAGGAGTAATCAGCTACAGATTTGCCACAATTTTCCACTCGATTGGCATTTATTCGGTCCAGCCATTTTAAAAAATCATCTGTACTTGGCTTGGAAGGCATCGTTATAGTCTCCTTGCAGGCTAGCTAAAATAACATAGAACCATTCTTGGTTTGACCTGGAGTTCGAGTATTGTAGAAACAGGGACTGCGATTTCAGAGCATTAAACATGAATCCCATGTAGGCTAACATGCATTAAATTCAACCTCGTTCAACGTGAATCCACGCATCAAAATAATTGTACTATTTGTTCACAATGAGAGGAAGCTACAGCGATGCGCTTCATATAGTCGCTACACTGTGAGGAGGACCATATGAAGGTACAACCCCATGATGCCGCTTTGATAAAAGCAAGCAGCCCATATTTAATGAGCGAAAGGCAAATGTCCATAAGTTAGGAAAATTAACACTCGAGGCAGTCAAGAGCTCCGCCTTAAACAAGTATATTAAAGACCAAAACAAAAGAACAAGCATTCGTTGTTTTGGCCGAAATTATGCAGTTAAGCGTTTGACGAAATTCACACAAACCACTATTTTTATGTGAGGGGTGTGGGTTCGTAATATATAGGTGAAGAAACGAATCTATGAAGTGATAAACGCGCTTGACAACCCTGGATCCAACAGCGAAAACAACGACAGACCCACTGACCTCAAGTCCGCAAGTTCAAGGAGAGAATACCGAAAATCCACCACGAAGTCAATTAAAACACCCTTAAGGACAAAATTCCTACAAATCTAAAAATGCCATAAACATCGGTTGAGCGCTTTGCTTAGAGCATTTTCCAAATTTGTAAAGTAAAATGGGTTAAACGAACATAAAGCCCAGGCTTGACAATAGATTGCTGTAAGTAATGTTGGAATTGTAATTCACAGGCCTTTCCCCACTTATCACACTGAGTGGAATGTATCCTATCCCGTTAAAACCTATTCTTCCTGAGTTATTAAACCAGAAGTGGGAGAGGGTAATACTGCATTTGTAATGCTTATGTTATTTAAGTTGACCATGGAGGCGAGAAAAGGGTGAACAATTAGAATCGATTTACCGGGTTTAAACAGACCCACTGTAATGCTTTGTTTGTTCGAACTGCCGAATTTGGTCACTGGGGTGGCCATATTGTACTAGTCGGTTGGCCGTCCTCCGGGTCGTACCAACAGCCCCCAAGCCCTCTGTTTCCAGAATATATGCTCTTCTTCAGTACTATGCCTTCTTTTACCTTAAACGGAGTCTCGGGACGCTACACCCACCTCCTAATTTTCATTAATACGCTGCCTGAAAATATCCTACCTTCTCATATCAGGAGTAATAAAAGTGAAGAGGAGGAAAGGGAAGAAACCTCAACAGCACCCATAGCGTACTTTTTAAGTACTGTTACCCGACTTAGAAGCTTTCACAACGTTCTTGCGCCCTAGGTCACACTTGAAGAAGTAATAAGTCACAACGCTGTGGGAGACGACCCACTGTTAGCGTACAAAATTTTTGAAGCTCTGGGGACGGAGTATGGTCAAAGGGGCAAAGTTCAGTCTCTCCTTAAACCATACTAACACGTAGAATAATTATTTGTCCTTGGTGTTGGAGGTGGGCCATAAGCATGGTTTAAGAAAGCGATTTAACCCAGAAAATCTCAAGCAACTCTGTGCTTAAATCATGATTGAAAGATAATATCTTTTGTATCAAAGTCATTACAGAGCTAGGTGATACCTACCAAATCAGATCGATAGCAAATTGGACAAATGGCATACAATCTTGTTGTTGTTAATGTCTCATTCAATGAGCTAATCTTCGTCATGCACAACGCACTTATCATCAGTCAAACATTCAGCAGCATACATCGTCATTATAAAAGTTCGATGGGTTTTTATTACCGGTTATGCAAGGCGAGTATTATGCACCTCGGTGATTTGAATGCTACAATCCCCATATCGAAGCATGCGAGTTTGCAGCTTGGTAGGCTGGATAATTCATAATTGCATTGAAATTGTTCATCTGGCCTCCTTAGTGAACCACCATGAGATTGGCCTACAACATGTTGCTTGTTGATGGGAGCCGTCCCAAAGGGAGTACAGTCGTTTACATCGTTGACCCAAATAAAACCGTTTGGTAAGACTTGTAACACAGTTTACTACGCCATATCTGCGTCAAATTCTCGTCTCCACGCTCTGAGGATGCTTGACTAAGCTATTCTCAGCACCCGGCACCGCAAGGTCTCGTGTTCTTGAAATTGCGGATCGGTCGAATTTGACTTCACCCTTTCAATTTCTGGTTACTGTAGAGAACACGAGTTTGGTCTGATTATCAGACGTCAATGCCTTCTTGATGGCCCTTCATCTGTGAGTGATCTCGGGCTCAACCGTCTACAAAAGCCGTCTGTCATTTTGAATGCCTCGGCAGAGAATTCGTCCAATCACGTTTATGGTTGCACCACGGGAATCGGATACTAGTTGACCTTAACCACTCAGCTTTTTGTCCACCAGTTTTTCCTGCATCTTATTTTGGTTGCATAGGTGAAACAAACTTAACTCAATTTCATAGTCCATTCCTTTCCTCGATGGACTTTGCATTTATTCGTATGAGCAGCTTTTGCGTTCTGATCTCGAATGCACTCCGACTAGATAAGCAAATTATAAAAGTAGTTTCGGTAGCAAATCCAAACCATTTTATTTAAATAAAATAAATAATGTATCAAGTTACCCTCAGATATGTTGTTAAAAGGGGTGGGGGGGGGGGGTAAAGGGCTCCCTGAGAGTTCACGTGGTGTGTGATTGTATAGACGAGGCGTATTCATTTGGGAAACCTGCTAATGAATGCTGCCACATCGAATTCCTTCTCACAATCAGTGAGACTCATAAAGCGAATTTTGCCGAGAACGGGTCTCTCCTGCCCTTCATGATCGTGAACTCCACAAATCGACCACATAGATCCTAAAAGGTGAGAAAGTTGGTGTCAACGAACAGGCAAAGTGTAATTGTCATGCAAATGCACATGGAAAAGGAGATATTAAGCGTGTATGGTCTTCACTACAAAACACTGACCCACTCTGAAGGCTAGGGAGTACAACATTACTCTAAAGCTCTAATCATTATTTTGACAGTTAATTTAGCTTCGTGACCTGCATGGGGAAGGGATGGGACTTTAGATGCTCGTAAGTGTTTCCAAAGGATCTACTCTATAGACTTCAGAGGAGAATGTGATAGGCGAATCCATTTAAACTGACAACTACTTTTCTGCCTCCACGTGGTGGACTTAAATCGGACTTGTGCGGTGACTAAAGCAAAGACTCATGACCGCGCTCAAAACAATCCACTTACGATATTGCACCTCTTTCAAACCTTGTAGGCATCATCGAACCCCCGTTCTGTTTACAACTATCTGATGCGTTATTCAGGATTGTGGTAGAAGTAAAAACTCCTTTGGAAGGAGAAGGGTAAAACGATAGAAAGGACAGGGAGGCAAACTTGCCAACATATCCGTTTGGATCTGTTCCATCGAGGGAGTAGCGACCAGAAAGACGAAATCCTAATTGTAGAGCCTTCTCGGGCCCCCCCTCGTGCCATTCGAGGATTTTTTTGGCCCAGTACATCCGCAAAAATGAGTGCATTTTGCCCTCCTGGAGCACCTGGCGTTGAGCCGCGTTCCAGAGTTCGTCCCTCGTGTTCGCAAACTCCATCTCCTCCTCGCTATACGACGGCTTACGCACGTCATTAGCATGCTTCCTCAACGTCTCCTGGGCCCAAGGCCATGCCCCTTGAGAGTCACGAGAAAGCGAAATATTCGCGTTAAGAGGGTCACAGCACTGCATTCAATTATAAAGGTAGGATTATTAGCGGTACTGTTAGGGTTATCAGTGAAAACCCAAGCACCTGCAGTAGTGGCAGACGTATGACAGACACCGAAAGTAGTGAAGTGGGCATGATGGGCAAGCTTATTAGCTTCCCCACAAATTGGTTTCAAGCCTGTATTTCAGACCTCTGCATATGCCAAAGAGAGGGCTGTTAGAATAGTAATGCATACAAATTCTTTTTGGACGTGACAGCCATAACTTAAGCTGAGGAACAATAAGTACGGTTCTACTGCATCAGTCAAGAACCATTTCATGCTCGTCTAATGCCTTTTTAAACTGAATTAGCATCGCCTACCGACGTCCAAGTCTAGATCGTTTCAACTCGTTTACGCATGACTTGTTCCACTACTCTGTTCCTCCACCTCATGATAATAGTCATAATAATAATTATAAAACTAGACTCGCTGTGAAGGCATTCCAATTGGACAGGTGTTTCACAAGAGCACCACCTTTGATAGAGTCGTAGTTTGGGTTGTAGTAGCAGAAATTGTCGGCCAGTTCGCGTCGAACGAAGGCCTCCTCCATGAATGCATCCACGGATTCCTTGTACTCACCGTGAAACAGCTTCACCTCCCACAAGCAACGCTGAGCTGATATATGACCTGAAATAGACAAGATGACATTTCTGAGCCTTCCACTACTCAATCCTGATGCCACCTGTGTGGCCAGTCGTCTAAACCTTCTCTACGTGGATGGCCAGTCTACCTGACAAGGATATCGCAGATGGAAATGTCGCAGTTATACGCATTAGGATGTGCTACTCTCCATTCCTTAAAGTGGAAAAGTGTGCATATTGTCATTTCAACGACACAAGGGCACCTTCGACCCTCCACCGCAAAAGTGGGCTCGGAAAGTAGGTCAACACACAGAAATGACTCGTGGACAGGTGATTATTTGGGTTCTCTTACTGACATTGAATGGAGCACTAGAAATCGTTTACATTGCCCTCCTAGCATTTGGTTCTGAGGTCGGGTTTAAGTGCATCAAATTCCTTTTTTTGGAGCCAAGATAACAAGACTTTTCAAGTATAGGAACCACGACATCGTGTTTAAGTCAGAGTTCTGGTGTGCCACAGCTTCAGTCATCGTCTGTGCTCGAACGAGGTTCGTGTCAATGCGAACTACTTGTACTGGAATACTCTGATTTTCAAAATCAACTTTGAAAACTGTCCTCAACTTCCACAGCACAGTAAAGCCAGAAGGTCGAAGTGAAAGATGAAGCAGATTCATGATCTGCCTCATTCGTTGGTCAATTTTTTTTATATTTATTCGAGAATAAGCACCGCATCTAATCGCCCAAGGGATCACGCACGCCTAGTGGTTACACTTCTTAATCCCTGCAATAGGAAGAGATGCCAGGCTCACTTCACCCGATACTTGGGCATATGCTGGAGGCTGAACCCACTCTCGAATCCATGGCACTGGTGGCGAACTGCGAGCCTGTAACCGCTCGAAGTACGGCGTGTTCTGATTGGACGTTTGTGCAAGTTGGATTGACAAAATGCGTAACGTAGTCCTCTTTTTGTTTGGACCCGGCCTTTGGAAATGTCAAAACTCGCTAACTCATGCCGTCGAGTTTTTGTACGAACCTTGTAGAGCTTGGAACCTTGAAACTCCAAACATACCTTTCGTTTTAAATTTAATCGCTTTTTAAGTAGCATGTTGTGATTTTTACTTGGATTTGGTAATACCAGTAAGATTCGTAACCCTCCTTATGCAATTCCAAGTGTGATGGGCTGCCTTCATGGTTAACACCGACTAGCAGAGAGGTAATTGCCAATAGTTGCCTATTTCTCTTCAAATATACTTGTAAACTAAAGCTTCGTCCTTATTTAGACAAAGGTACCATTAAAACACAGCAACCACATAGCAACGTAAGTTTGTGCACTGCAAACCTTTGGTGAAACGCATGCTGTTATGCTTTTAAAATAGTTTAAAGTGGAATTTTGGTTTCAACTTCTCTCTTTTGAACAATATATTCATCTCGTTATTTACCACAATTTGGGCCAAATTTCCTTATGTGCAACATTTTGTAAGGTAGACATTTGATCTGCACCATGTTTTAACGCTTATTCAACTGTTTCCTCGCCTGAACCTCCAGGCAGATGCTAAAATAGCAATTCTGTGTATCAACTTTTACTGGCAGCTGGCTGTATTCACTAACCCATGCCATTATCACGAGCAGCAGTTCCATTTGTCAATGGGGTTACCAATGCTCAACAAATCGCGGATTGCAGCAAGAACCAAACATTGCCAGCCACCACAAAGTATACGTCTTACATATGGTAATTGACTCTGCATCACATTCGTTAGGTTTACACCCAAAGGATTTCTCTTAACATAATGCCTTTGAGAGCGTAAATATGAATGTGAGACACACTACTTTCCATGATAAGATTTGTGGCATGTCAACGAATAGAAACAGATTGATGGTTGTCTCAGGAGCATGTAGGACTTGATCAGAAGTGGTTCGAGGCTTCCAACCATCTCAAACACCAAAGTACGAATGCATTTCAAATCGCCTGTTTCTTCACCTTATAAAGAAGTAGTTTTAGTTGCGCTGAAAAAAACACCACAGAATGGAAGGTTCGTGTGGAACAGAAAAATGGAAGTGGGATTGTGAGTAAATCAACTCTAGAAGCATAGCATTGGAAGTGTACAAGCATGGTTGTCACCAGAGGTAAGCTTACCTCGTTTGCAGCAAAATTATGCTTGCAATTAAATTGTGCATATCAAATGCATTTGGAGGACCAATGGCAAGAAACCAACGCCACTTACCGAAATGTAGCCACGGAGAGAGATTGCTAAGAGCATTTTTTGTGGGGTCATTGTGGTCCTTCGCGTAGGCATGTAGGCGGTCATGCAAAAATAAGAAGAGTTGCGACAAACCAGCTTTGCAACCACCCTTTGCCCAGGTCACAGGTTCCACGGCCTCGTCCACCACACCCACCAGTGACTCTTTGATCGCCTTCCAATCAACCGCCTCCTGAAATAGACAAAGTGAGTGCAGCAGGTTGGTCACTATTTTAACTGTGCGTACTACTACTATCGTCTTCAAAGTGGCAATACGGACTTCTTCCCATTCCACCAGCGATAGAAGTCTTCTTTGCAATAAAACTACTTTCACACCTTTGTACCTCAAGGATCCCATTTGGTTGCAATGTCAACAAGTCGATTGCACATGAAGAACGATCCCGATTTCACTAGCTAGACATAACACCAAAGCTTCAAAAAATCAGGCACCTGTCGACCAACTACAAGAGTGTTGAAACCAGTTCAGCTTTTGCAACCCCATCAACCTTTATTTAAGCGTGTCAGGAACACTTCTGAACCAATCCTAACCATTTGCAGAACCACCTACAGTGCAGTAAAAGGGTGACCTGAGTACGTGATACTACCTGGGCCTTTATAATAATGCCTTTTTTTCATTTGAGGACAGTCGCATCATCTTCTGCAACAGGAGGACGATAAAAAACGCAAACGCTGGCTGTATTTGATCTTCCATAGTCTGCAACCACCACATTATCAGCCACTTTCTAGAAAGAGTTTGGGAACTTTTTAATGTACTTAAGGTCGGCTTCATTGGTAGAAAACTCCTTTTAAGATTTGTTCCTCCTTAGACTGTTGCAGGATAATGATGCTTAGAGTAGAAGAATATGATACCGGCGAGCCAATATCGGTCAATTGGAGGGTTAAGATTTGGTTTTCCATCTTGGTGAACCATCTGAAAGGTGATGCAGGATTTGAATAGGGAACGTTTGAATAAGGACCGCAAGAGCCGAAGTACATTAACTTATAGGTTTTTCACACAGCCTGTCTCCAGAAACGATCCAAAAAATAATCGCATTGTGGTTCAAAGTTTAATTAATCCAGTTAAAAAAGCCATATCTGTAGGTATATACTGAGAGCTGAGAATCCTCTAGGACGGTAGGTCAGGTTACGATTTTCATTAAGTCTACTAATAAAAACCCATATAGTTAACTGAACTCCTAACACAAAACAATGTTCCTGGGTAAAAGAGTCAAATTGCGTAGGTAGGGAAGTCGTAAAAATTAGCTACAACAACTCGCATAAGATCGAAAAGAGAACAATACAAAGAAATAGTGGAAGGATCCGTCTATGGTGCAAACTACTTTGCACAACGTAGAGGTTCTTTTGGCATGAAAAACGAGGTATAACGAGAAAAAAATCTTGCCCAAATTTCCGACTTTATTAATCATCTGCTTGTAATATCCTCAAACTCAACAAGCATATTTTCAATTATCACAGAATCTCCGTTACCAGTAAAGTACCTATATACGCCATCACTTCTAGGGATATTGACTTCATCCTCTTTCTCTTGAAATGGTAAAGACGCGTGTCCCAATTCAAACTTGCTTAAGACGAAGGCAATAGGCCAAGTAGTAGTAGTAGTAGTAGTGATTTTAATGCTTTGTTTGTTTAATCAACGCTTTCGGTCCCGGTTACTCGGCTTACCATATTGCCCTAGCCGGGTGGGCTGGCCTCTGGGTCATGTCACCAGCCCCAATCCCTTTTTCTTTGCTGAATATGTACTCTGCTACAGTGATCATACATGGATTAGCCCCCGATCGACGACGAATCAATCTTTTCCTTACTCACTGAGCAACAGTAAAAGAAGTGGAAAAGTGAGTATAGGATTACCGCATTTTAGTCTGTCTCTAACCAGTGAGTTCACTTTTACCATGCATTGAAGTGCTTCACGTGGTCGAAAATTGGCATTGCCACATCCAATGCACTGCCGACGTTACACGCAGACACTCAACTTACTGAAATCGAAGCAATGCTAATATTGGATGGATCTCAACCTTTGCCTTGGGACTTGCATCTCACAATAGCCTCAGAAGTAGGGCAAGCAGCACAATTATTCGTGAGTAAATTTGACCATCTAAATCTTGAATATAAACTGCTGTTAGGAGTTGTGCACTATGGTAGAGGTAAATTAAAGTTAGTGACAATGAAGCGGCTGTGGACGGTCTCACTAACGTGGCATCTGCGTCCGAGCCAATTACTACAAAGCCGTTGTTCATGCCTCAGACGCTATCTCCAATTCATTGCTCTACTTTGGCGTAAAAGGTTCTCACAGAGTTCCGTGACTCAAATTGCGATTTGACACCATTGACCAAACTTATGTTAATTGGCATTTCACCCGTTTCCCAGACGGACCATTTTGCTCCCTCACGAATTTATCTACACGATGATGGTACAGAAATTGAGTGCATGTCCTACCCTCATAACACAGTACAACTAGGTTCTCAAGCCTCTAAGCTTCTAAGAAGGCTGGGTGTCGCCATCTGGTCAACCGGGTGTTCAGTAGGCGTAGTATCACTCACCGACTTGTAGGGACTCGGATGGCGAATAATTGGTGGAAAATCGGTGAGGAGATCCTTCGCCTTATCGTTTAGCTTCTCACGAATTGTCCACGCACCGCACTCTAGTTTTTCCGAAGCAACCCACACTGGGACCACATTGTGGGCGTCCACCTGAAATGCAAATTTCCATTTTTGCGTTTATGTTTCTTGTCCAGCAACTCGAAGTCTCATTTGGAACTCCTAGTCCCAACGTCTATCAGCTTATTCCTGATGCAATATTTAACAAATTCTTTCTACTTTAGGTCTATGCCTTTACTGAATTGAAATCTTCGCAGTCTCTCATGATTCTACCTCCAAACCTGTGGTATGTGATGTTCTGCGTGTCATCTGTAGGACCAGATCCTCAATCCTTCTCAATGTTATAGAGTAAAGTCATGGCTCCTACAACCACCAAGACAACACAAATCTTTCGTTCCTAGTAATTCATCAACGCCTCGCAAAGGAATTGGGAGAAAATGTTTTTTTCTGGCACATTGTTGAAATTGGATATTAGATTAGATAAATTGGGAATATATCTCGTATGCAAGGGTTCAGAATTATGCAACAAGCTGATTGACAGTTAGGCCGCAATCAACACTTCTTTAGTTACATCATGAAAAACCGGAGTGCACTGATTTGACTGGATTTATTTGAAAAGATATTATCAAAATTTTGGCACCATATATCAGCCTTGCAAATTAGTCTGAATAAAGACGAGCAAATATCAGCGGACAAAAAACAATTTATTTCATGTTAAAACTGGACTTTTTTGAGTAGTGTACAGAAACAGAGCGACCTCAGTATGGTTTTGTTCCAGGATCCATAGAAACGTCCCTATTTTCCCTTTTAACATTATTGCCGTTGCTTAAAGCTTCCCCTCTTAAATTAAAGAATTCCGACGTCATAAACACTAAATTTGTACATACCAAAAGCTTAAACAAAAATGGTTTCGATATATTTATGCAGAAGAAACTGAGAAGATGGACAAATTTGGTAAGTCATTCTACAAATCAAGCATGCGTAACAACGCAAAAACAGGATTCGGTAACTATTATTTATCTTGAATCGAATTAATAAATAATACTGTTTCATCATGGCATTTCTTCAAGATCCATATATCGCCAAACTGTCCGCTTTGGCTAAATCACTTGCAACCATGGGAGTTAATTGTCCCCATTTTGCTTTCATTCGAGTGAAAGGCGACCTCCAAAATGCACAGTAAACTCTAACTATACTTTTAAAAAGCGAAAAGGCTCTTCCTCTGTCCCTTTTGTCTGCCACTGTGCGAACATTACGCTTCAAGAACTCAACACATCTACTGACTACATTAAAGTAGAACCAACTTGATACAGTGGTGTGTCCTGAGGAAGGCGACCTGAGACAAATTGCACTCCTTGCAGATCGTCTCGTAGGGGCGAGAAATCAGTTACCACCACTCGAGCGTCGAGTCGTTTCAGTAAGTCAACAATCGGCTCCATTTTCTCAGCATCAAAGCCTTGACACTCGCTATCACCACCAACACTGCGCTTCCCGGCAGAGTTGGATTTAGTAGCGGGCAGAGGGAGCAAGTGAAATCCAATGTCCAGATCTTTGCATTCCTTAAAGTTAAAAAGGACATCGATGTTTACACCGTCTTGGTAACAGTCACTTAGTGAAATTCCATGAGAGACGAGTAGTATTTGTATCGCTTGCGCTGCCGCCGCACCCTTCCGGTCTTCCGCGGTTCTAACAAAGTTGGATCTGCTTAGTTCATATCGTCTGCGAATGTTTAAGACGTTTCCATTGGTAAACTTAGACATAACAACCACAAAATACTGGCTTTTTGGACAATTTGATTCAAAAGTTTATCAACATTGGCATCCTTCCAAAGGTTGGAAGGTCAAGAGCGCGGATTTCCTATGCCGCACCTTCCAAAGTACAACAGTTAATTGGCCTGATTTATGGTAGAGGTGAATACAGGACGATCCTTTATGTATTCACAGGTCTATTGATAAAATCACACGAAGACTAGAAGCAAACCTTCTCGAACTATTCTGTACCTTTGACCAAAAAAGAGTGTTTTGATCACTTCGTTTTGAATATTTTACTTCCTTTACTAACCTCTTATCAAATAAGTGGATCATTGTCGGACAGATCAACATAAAACTAGCTTATGTTCAAATGACATCCTTTTTTAAGAGCATTTACACAGAGCAAGCAAATGAACACACAAATGCATTTTTTGTGACCTCTTTATGGGTGGTCAATCTCATTTATGCTTGGCCAATTTGTACTTGTTACGCTGTGCAGGATTCTGCGTTGAGTAAAAACTGTGTCACCATTAAAATCCAGGATGCCTCCCCACCTCCCAAACTTCAACGACATTTTGACCGGTGAATAACTTTCGCTCTAGTAAGGCCAACTAAAAGATTAATTTGATGCAACAATGATTTTAAAAAAATTGATGATTGCACTTTAAGCAAGTGAAAAACTACCCAGAATGTGTTTAATCTAATGCTTACTTTCTCAACTTCAACAAGACCTTCCAAGAGGAAGTTGGCATGCCGACGGGTTCGCAGAGCCGGTGATGAGGCCAAATTGAAGCACACGTGCAGAGGCACCAAAAACTTCAAAGCAATCCATTGAGCAAAGAGTAAAGCCCAATTATCTGCAACATTACGGGGGGATTGTTACCTCGCTTCCATAAACAAAGTCAGCTAGCAAAATAGCAAATTGTATTTTTCAAATGCATTCAAACTCACCTTGAATACGCTGATCACGATTCATCCAGTACACAACACAACCCTCCTGTGAACCCAATCCTTCACAAATGTCATCCATATTCTTCTCAATAATAGATTTAAATTCACTTTTCCCAATTATACGCCGAACACGACAGGCGGCAAATGGGTAATCAGCCACAGATTTGCCACAATTATTCACTCGATTGGCATCAATTCGGTCTAACCACTTTGTGAAATCTTCTGTAATCGGCTTAGAGAACATCATTACGTTGCCCTAATAGGCGATTTAAAGGGATGTATAATCATTCATGGATTGTACTGAAGTCAGTTACTGCAAGAACAATGATTTGGTTCTCAAAACATTAAGTAGATAGCCCATAAACACCGATAAATTTTAATACATTGCATAAAGCACTGTGTTAAAATAATCGTGCTAACTGATACAATAAGAGAAAGTATCAGCAACAACGGTAATATTCACCACCTGCTGAGGGATAACAGATAAAAGCATAAGCTAATAATGCTGTTTTTGATAAAAAAACAAATGACATGTATCTAGTAGGTGATAAGCGAGCATTCATGTTATGTCAAAAAATTGTATTTAAGGCCGGGGTATAAAAACATTTATTCGTTATTAAGGCCGAAATTACGTAATTCGAAACGCAATTAGCTATTCTAGTGCGTAATACGCAATCTCACAATACAAAATCAAAAAACAAGCCCATAAAGTGATAAGCGTACCTTAGCACCTTGTAGCACACAAAAAATACGCCAAACCAACTGGCCACCACATTCGCAAGTTCAAGGTAAGAGTTCCGTAAACCCACATGCAGTCAGCTAAAACAAAACAAGTTCACTATCTAAATAGAGCACCATTCCTAAAAAAGAAGGCATTTTTTGGCGTTCAAATGCATGCGTGCTATTTTTGAGGTTAAGTCAAGGCTAACTTGGTACAGACTTTAAACTCTTCTGCAGAATAAAATGAATGCTAATATTTTGTGTTAAAGAAAATTGTGTTTAGTGGGGTCACCATCTTAAAGCTAATTTTAATTTACTTACAAAGTTGGCTTCTTTGCTGGCGCATTAAAAATAATTGAATAGTGATGAAAAACGTGAAACTCAGCATAACTAACACTCCCATGTGTGCTTTTGATGCATCTCTTAGTTGAGAAGTACTGAGCAAACCTCAACCCACTTGGCTGAGCAGGCACTATTGTTCTGCGTACTGAATGAAACTGGTCCCCTTTCTTCATTTTTTGTTCGGTAATCTTGATTTCCCTGTACGCATATGCAACCCTTGCCAAATGAATGATGCTCTCCCTTCACCTCCACACCAGTTTCAAGGTTGTCAAAGCAGTGCTGGAAGAGAGTAGCACTGAACCTGCCATAGCATACTTACATGTTCTAAAGTTCTGTCCATCGATTCAGAAACTCTCACGATTCTCTAGCGCCCTGAGTCATACCTCACTAAGTAATAAATTAAAGCAAAATACTGTGGGAGATTATCCATTGCTAGCGTACAGAATTGTAATACCTGTTTGTTCTGACTACCGGTTTCGCTTTCTTTTTCGGACTTGGGTGGCCACACTGCCCTAGCCGGGAGGGTCTGGCCTCAAGGCCATGCCGGCAGTTCCGTTCCCTGTTTTCTAAACATGTATATTCTGCCCTAGTATTATGTCTTCTTTTGCCTTCTGGGAAGCCTTGGGACGCTACAGAAGGGTTGAGGCTTTAGGTATGGATGGCTGGACACTGGTTTAAAGGAAGTATTTAAGAAGTATTTGTCTAATGTGTACAAAAGGGGCTGCTAAATACAAGGATGGAGAAAAGACCATGATTTTCTGGACAGAAAAACTATTCAAGAAGCCTCGATTTCCTGTGCGTTTATCTCACAAATCAAAGTACTGTGTTTTGTAATAATGGCATTGCTGATGAAGTAGAAATGTCCAAACTAGACTATTATCGCAACGGCAAAATAATACAAATCGCGTTATCATTATTCCTATTGTTACTATAGACTGCCATTAGACGACTTCGGCGATTTGAACGGAGCATTCCTGATACCGGAACTTACGCTTGTTTCTAACTGTAGAGGTTTCTTCCTTCTCCTCCTCTTCCCTGTGATTACCTCCCGTATGAGAAGCTTAAGTGTTCTTAGGTATCTTTATTGTGTTAGACAAAGAGTGGGTGGATAGCGTATTCAAGGGGGATTATGAGCTGGCGCTGTCGAAGCGAAAGGAATCCACCCGCTCCTCCAGGACAAAATCTTGAGTTACATTCCCGACTCTTTCTTAAAAAGGTACATTTAAAGAAACATAAGCATTGCAATGACGTCGTTTTTTGACGACTTTTTGCTCGCCAACCCTATTATTGAATGTTTTTTTGTAGTAAAAGGGAGGTTCCATAAAATGTGATAATAATGTCTTTTAAATGCAAAATGGTGAAGACATAAGTCACCCAAATTGTGCCTTTGCTTAATCCTCTGTTTCTCAAGTAAAGTTAATGAGTGAGTCACAGTTATGGTAAGGACTTATGGTACTAAGCCATGCTCTATTGACCGCCCTCACAAATGGCAACCATTTTTGTCCTTTTTTCTCACTTAGCTCAGCTCCGATAAAGTCAAAGCAGCATATAATCTGTCCTGAGGTGAGTGTGACCTCATAATGGTATGTTATAACACGACAGATTAGTATCTACCATGATGAGAGCTAACCCTGTACACCACGGGATTTCACTAAAATTGCCTTGGTTGCGTGCTTAGCAAGTCGAGAAAACCTCTTTAGAGTAAACACTAAGCTGCATCGGTGGTTCGATTTTCAAGCTTGACAGTTAAGCTATTATTGCCTTCTGTAGACATCTTGGAATTGCAATAGAATCACCTACCTCGCCTACCCTGTAAACCACCCTGAGATTGACTTACAAGATACTACTTGCTGCTGGAAGACGTTCCAAAGGGAGTACACCAATGACCCAGCAGCCCAAAACTATGACCAGTTGATAAAGAGCCGACTAGGACCTTCGTCAAATTTTTGGCTCCTTGCTCTGTTAGGGGGTGACATTTTAGAGCTGTTTGGATAACCCATTCTCAGCACTTGGCACCGTGAGTTCTCGTGTTTTTGAGTTTGCGAATTGGTCAAACTTTCTCTCACCCTTTCCATCTCTAGCTACTGCTCACTACACGAGCTTAGTCTGATTTTTTGATAGCTCTTCAGTTGTGAGTAATCTCTAATTCTGCTATTCACAATAGCCATCTGCCATTTCATTGATTTGACTCAGTCTCCTTGATAGTGAAAACGGAGTTTTTGGCCTTTTAGTGTGAATTCGTTAATATTTTCATCAGTGAAATGCCATAGTTTCCCATGCGAAAATTGTACCTAGCCTTATATCAACATACGGTAAGCATGCAACCCCCTCTGCTCGAGATGAACCTCCTATTCACTACTGCGTACAATGGATGTGGTACTCCAACAAGGGCAAATAACCGCCTTTGTTCCATATGATTGGTTTCAATACACTTGCAGGCAAATTACAGTCCTTGTACCAAAAATTATGCAAGTTTTACGTTGGGGCTCATAGTGATTAAACTGGACTTATTTCCTTAAAACTTGACCCATCAATGGTTACCTTTACTTTACAATTTTCGGCAATTCGTCCGCTACTTTGGGTCTTCTTTGAAGTCTTTATGAAATAAGTCATTGCAAGTCTTATTACTAGTATGCAGAAGGAATGGTAAGTTCTTGGCACGTCTGGAGGATCGCACTGTCAAGCAGAAGGTCAAACCGCGCTACGGATGAAGAACCAGTGTCGTCAATAATACAATTAAACTGAATCTAATGTTGACAAAGCCGTTATTTGGTCAAAATAATACCCACTTGCAATGCATAACATGTGCTTTGCGCTTCTCTCACCAGATTTCCCCGATTGGCTCACTACCAATCTTGCCCAATCGGAAGCTTGAGCGAGTTTTCCCACCTCGGGTGTGATTGGTGGACTATCGCATTCCCTAAGATGTGACACCCTGTGTGGGTGGCGACCACGGCTCAACATTTCTTTTGCTGCGAGTCGCCTCATTTTTCCATTAAAACACGCCAGCATGCGACGAGTTTAATTGACTGGTGCGATACAAGCATTCCTTCTGGAAAGGAAAGGCGTTGTGTTGGAATAAGCGTTCCAGTAATAAACAGTTAGTTTCTTCAGGCTTAAACTGAGTTGAATTTTCTTTTAAAAAAGTCCAAAATGTTAAATAAGTTTACTGAATAGTGTCATACTTTAGTCATTGAAGTCGCCAGTTGGGTTCTGGTCGGGGATTTTCTTTCCAATTGGGTGTGAGCCAAATTTTTCATAAAATGACGGACGATGCTAACCTTTTGTACCCTGTTAACGCAGAGGTTTACCCTCAGCGAACTGAAAAACGAAGTATGTCAACTGAACCCCATTGCATGGATCGTCAACCCTCCATCTAAATATTTATAAAAATTATATTTTGGAGAGGTGCATCACTTTTATTTTACCCTGTTCAATAGTATATGCGGTAGTTCTTTAGGTCGGTGTTTTTAAATACTTTTCCATTAGTTATGCTACATTATGATGAAAGGTGGTCTCAGTGATCCAGTCTGTACCGGAGGTTCCCAACTGTTGCAGCTACTCCATACCTGATGGCGTGCAAAGTGGAATGTTAGGAAGGAAACTTCATCTCTAACGCAGCTGATTCCCGTCTATGCTCATTTAATTTTAAATGAAGGAGAAATTTTAGGCTTATTTGTTCCTCTTCGGCAGTAAACATTGGTCTGTCTCCATAATTTATTAGTCGTTCTCTACCGTTTCAATTACGAATAACGTTTTGTGTTCTCCTGATGGTCGTTACAGCGTCGTGACAATTCATACTTTATAAATACTGTCAGATACTAACCCACGGAGGCGGTGACATTAACCTCACGTTTTTTTAGCTTCTCAAATATTGGGTACGTCAAGATTAAACTCCCCGTCCACATCGATGTGGCTTATAACGTATTTGGAGCATCTGATTCACAGTAGGCGTCTGATGTTGCCTCTGGTGTGTAGGCTAGACTTACCATCAACTTCATTTTAGAGCTCCTTTTTATACAACTCTCCTTTTTTGTAACCATTCAAAAATTAATTGAGGAGAAAAGAAAAATAAAAGGATACATCAAGCGTTTTTTAGTATTGTTCTAAAATCTTCGGGTTAACTTTAACTTGATAGTGGTGGCAGGTACTTATGAAGATAATATTGCCATCTGTCTACTTATTACCTCATTTGTAGTCTTTTCAGCAAACTGGGTCATACATCAGGTCAGGATACCTGTTTTCTTAAGCATTGTTAAAACTCAGCATTGAGGGCAGCACAACCCGGGAATGAGGAACGTAGAAAGTCAAAAAGAAACACGAATCTAACGATACATTACTCCTATGTAGATTACCGGAGTCCAGTAGGTGGTATGTGGGTCTTAAGGCTAGGCGACCCATACAGTCTCTTCTCGCCAAAGCTACACAACTCAGAGGGGATGTGAACTAGCTGGATGTGCCAGTTAACAAAGCATCTTTTTTCTATCTGCTAGTTACTGTACACCGGTTATGAGGGATGGCAAGAGAGAGTGAGAAGACTCAGTTAATTGCTGCCGATTGATGACTCACTATGTGCATCTGTAAGGCATCGACAGAGAATTCATCCATGTTAGAGTTACAGACTGCTGTCATTTGGTGATGCACTGTTCGGACCCAAGCATAAGTCTCTTCCTTTTTTAAAATTAAGGTGTTGAATTGGAGGCTTATTTTTACCACGCGCTTCTTGCAGCCCAAATCCAGCAATGGCTGCCACATGATTTAAATCGGTTTTGCCGGTTGCGTTTCTGTGTCGATCCAACACCTTATCACGCATTAGAATCCACGGCGCAGTTTTAAACGGTCTGATAAATACTCCCATTTTTAAACGTATCTTTTCGGTGGTCTAGACAGTCGCAGTAATAGAGACAGGAGCGTACACTTACCACGTCTTGGCCGATGAGTTACAGGCGAGGGGAGTGAGCAATTTTTGGTATCCACTGAATGAAAATGACTTAGTGAAGCACGGTATTACCGCTAATCTTTGAAATTGGCCTTGGCAGACTGTCAAATGACTTCAAAAATGTTTTCTCACGTAGGATGAATAAACTATTCTGGAAGACGAAGTACCGCTAAAGGTGGCTTAAATTTATTCATCTATTGCGGCTCCTTCAAAGATTTCTTCTTGCATGCTGATTCGGTTCATGAGGGACATGATATTAACATAGCATGATGCCAACTTATTTTGCCCCCAGGAGGGGAATCCAGTCAACTGAATTTTCAAGTTTCTTCACGATTCGTGTTATTATAGAATAGAAGGCGGTTATTTTGATAGGTAAAGAGAAAATTAGATAAACGGCTATACGGCCTCTGCCTGGGGACACTCGAGAGGATAATTAGCTTTTCCACGAACTTATTTCCCTATTAGGAAGCCATTCATTCATTATTCATGCATTTTTCCTTTTCTTTGTGTAGATATGGGAAGTACGTGGCACGGATGGCAGGAAGAACCATGGGAACAGGTCAAAAAAGACTGAGAAAATCGGCATTATATCAGAGAAGGTTCATGAGCCTATCAAGTGACCAAAAAATGTGTCGAGACTTAAGTGCGGCTTGCTGCAACTACCTGTTTCAACTCGTAGGAGTTTGTGAAATAAATAGATAATAAAGCGTAGACATTCATCAGTTCATCGGCACCGTTGGTATATTTTATGATGCTCTCCACTTTTTTTTTCTTAGAAATCTACACCACACATCCTGGTTGAATCTGGTGTGATTCGGGTATATTTTTTGCAGCGGGTTTGGCAAAAGTTGAATGACAGCCGTCTGGGAGTCGGCTTCTTATTCAGAAGTGGATAGACCGATAGATGCATGGATGCATCACGTCCAGAAAGGTAGGATAATGCGGAACTGCGCCCATACAGCTTTATGTAAACTAACCGACCTCGTCTCAACTGGGGAAACCTTGAATGCTACTGATCCAGTGGGTATCATGTGCTGTGTGGATCAAAAGAAGATAATGAAGGTGGACCACTGTTTCTGGGTCGTTTATGCGCTAAATTGGAAATGTGGTGAGAAATGATCTTTCCCTCTTCGCTTATCAAACGATTTAACCGTTGGTAAGCCACAAAATAGCCACTCACCACCACCTACCCATCGCATCCCGCCACGAGATGCCCCAATTCATTGCCGTAGGTCTATGCCTTGGTTGTGTGCGTGTGGTGGCCTGCAGACGGCATTTTTCATTATGGATATCTTGCTAGAGGCCAAACAATACCTCTGACAGAGACCGATCCATCCACTCATCCATCCATTCGATACGATACGTTGGAAATGGAATGTATTCGAGAAGGATTCAGTCTGGTGAAATAGATGAGGCTTGGATTGGTCAATCATTCTTACAATGCATGGCTTCACACCACCACAATGCGCACCGTGAAGATAGTAGCACCCAAGAATGGTATAGTCGTAGGTGGTACCTCATCCTCATCTTTAACCTCCATGCTCCTACAAGTGATTCGACAAACTCATGCGTGAAAGAAAAAGAAAAGTGACCGTATTATGTATTTTGATTCCGACGACAAAGTGCGAATCCTGTTAAAAAAGTATTAAATGCATTTTGCAAACCCTTTTTTTGTTTTTCTCCTCTAATTATTTTGTTACTTTGTATCACTCTATTAAATATGTAGTCAAAACTTAAGTTACTGTTTAGACCTACAGGTGCCGTGAGTAATGTAGACTTCAAAATATACCTTAAAGACCTCAGTTACTTGTTCAATGTTGGCAAGACGACTAGAGCAGATCAGCAACCACCTCATGCATATTTGTCGTGCCAGTTACCAAGGCAATATTGCTGAAAACAGCCATTTAAATAGAGGTATTGACACCTCTTTAAAACCCTGTCAAATAATCAGATGGAGTAACAACCGTGGTGGTATGGCATGGAAGGGCATAAACCACCCGTTCAAAACCCAAGTTCTCCTATACCTTGTTTGTTTCAAGTCGTTGGAATATCCACATTTTCGTCCATTGGTGAGGATGTCAGTCCCATTTCTAATGTCAGGCCCACTATTAATCACTCGTGAGTCCATAATAAGCTTTCCAATGATTAAGAAAGTTCACCTTAGAGATTCTAGAATAGCTGCAAGTTGTTGCATTGTTTGTATTTTTGGCCAAATACGTCTGCATGCACGATTGTTGCCACCTCTCCTACTGCCTTCTGTCGGGTAAGCCAGCTTAGCAACTCAAAGCAGTCTCGGGGTGGGTGAGGGGCGAGGCGCCTCTAATTAAATGAATTGGTGACATGACTACAATGCGGGGGTAGGGCCACGCACAAAACATTCGTTCTTTCTGCAAAGCAACTGCTTCCTACTGGTTACTGAGGCGTTGAGTAGAAGTGGGTGCGAGAAAGCGACAACCGGAACAGAGAGGTGGACTCAGAGTTAAGGACTTGGCGAAAGCAAGAGTGGAAGAAGATTAGTCCACAAAAATGTCTGCACAATCCAGGCGACTGTTCGGTATTTTGGTATGTAATTGTAAGTACTTGTGGGCTTAAAACTAACAATGGATTCGTACTTAGCGTTACTTTACTGTCTTTGAAAGTTTGTTCAACTCTCCATTCCATTGTGAGGGCGCTTAAGTCTCCATGGCTCCAGGCGGCAATGGTATCTAGGCCGTGTCAGCAGCCTCTTAGCCCTTCAATACGCTAGTAGTATACTTGCCACCTCACTTCAAGGAAAACTCAGAACGCTACACCATTATTAACCAATTTCCTGAATTTGACAGTTTGTGATTGTCTGTAAGATTGTTCACTTCAAATGAGAGACCGATTTAATTGGAGGAATTGTTAACTTTGTGTGAGGATTTTCTTTAATCATTTTAATACTTATTTAAGCAGTCTCGATTTGAATTGACTAATAACGTATCAGGGATCAATAGCCAATAGAAAGCTCCCGTGGTGGCTCCAAACTTCATTTGACCGGAGAAGGGAGGCTATTCATTAGAGGTCCCTACACAGAATAGACCAAAAAAGTCTTTGCAAGTAACTTTGTGAGAAAACATATCGGGAACAAAAATGCTTCAGAAAGGCAACAAATTCATCAGCATAGGTTATAATGTCATGAAACAATCAGAAAAATGGCTTTGTGTTTGAAAATCATTTCAACACCAAAAATCTTCCATGGCCCGTCTTGTCGATTTCGTTAATGCTGTCCTGTTTAAGTGATTTTTACACGTTAAAAGGGCAGCCTAGGTTATGTATCCGTACGAGAAATTGCACAAGTCGATTAAATCCTTCCCCAAATCGTAACTAACCAAAGCACAAAACCATTTCTACCAATTTGGGCTGTTTTTAAGTGGCACTGCAGCATCATATCTGGCTTTTATTTTCTGGCTCCCAAGAAAGTTTCCAACATACTGCTTCTCCTCGCTTTCTCATCACTTAGACCGGTAAGGATTGTCGGCTCTTGAAAATTGGACACAAGCACCAACGAACGCATTTGCCGTTAATGAGGCTGTATTGAGAAGATGCTGTGACCAAGTAAAATGACCCACCTTTCGCCCTGCCCCACTTTTCTTCGTCTGCCTATCCATTCATTCTTGCATTCATTCGTCCTTCCATCATGGCGAAGGGCTGCAATGCTCTTGACCACCCAGCACAGGTGCGTGCGTGGGTCTGAGTGTGAGGAGAGTAGGGGAGGCGGGGGTCCACCAGTATGCTCCACCCACCCCATACAAAAGCGGCGGTCCGTGGGCTGAGAATTGATGAGTGTGTATTCGTGTGTGTGTGTATGCCATTCTCTCAACCGTTCTCATCTCCACATGCATGCTTGCATCCACTCACCTGCTCACCCACCGAAACGCCTAACCACCTGGTCCTGCACAAGTGAGAGTGCCATTGAATTCACCCCTCGTTTGTGTAGTGTAGTAAGTTTATTGTTCTTTTAATTATGCACAAGCGTTAACTTCTCCGAGTTGTATACCTTAAATTGTTCATTTGAATCAACAGCATGTCTGGACCCCGGTGAAGTCTAAGGCTGTACGAACGAGTAGGTCAGTCCCAGGTACCGCGCCACATCTGTAGTGCTACTCTAGTATGTGAATCGTCAAGTTCTTTTGCAAATTTTACCTTATTCGAGCGCTTCAGAAATAGAGATTTAGAAAATATTTCTTTGATATAGAGCCTGTCACTGAAGTAGAGACTGAAATACGAAGGCCTCCGAAGACATGCATGGTAGAATATACTATCAAAAGTTACTACCATTTTGTCGCCTAATCAGGTCGTCTTTCGGGTACTAGTCTTGCCCTCTGATGTGATGATACTTCCGGTTTGATAACCAGAAGTCTCCGGGGAAATTGAGGTTACCGATGATACATGAACGCTGGTTAGGTAGTAATTCTCCATCCTAGCAAGAAGACTGGCTCTACATCTTCTTGCATTGCCTAGCTGTATCTTGGGGGTTCAGTAGCTTAGTATTGCCCAAGGCAGGTAAATACTATGTAGAGACGATTCGGTAGATCAATCGCCTTTCGTGGATGTTTTCTCAATAGGACTACGCATAGTACTTTTATTCTTACATTGGGTCGTAGCTCGGTGTCTTCCTGAGGTAGTCGCACTCTTTTTCATCCTAAAGCAATACTGTGACAGTTTTATGTAGACTATTTTAGCTCTATTTTAGTGTTTACCGGGAGAAGTAATCGTTGCGCTTTTCATAAATTGTGTCACCAATTTGTACTCAAGTTTTCGATGATGGCTATGTACTTCAAAGGAATCAAAACCTAGCCTTAGTGAGGTCAAAGCGTTGGTTAATTATCACTCGAACGAAGGTGAACAGACTCAATAAGTGTTAAGATTTTATACATTCACTACTACTGTCGCACATATGTGACATCAAGATTATCTCATCCGAGCCAGTCTCGCTGCATCAAACACTCACATAAACTGGTGCATACTATTCCTCTTTTGAGAATGATTGCAGTTTTTTATTTTTACTTAACATTGACACATTACAGCAACGAAGCGCCTGACCTTGGCGGTCGATTTCCCCGCATTGACCTGATACCAATCACCCCAGTCAATCTCATCTGTCCTGGCGCCTACCAGACCAGACAGTCGTTGGTTTGCCTCTGTTATTCTCATCATTACGATTGAGGTCGCCATGCCCCCGTGCGTGACAAACGCCTCCACCTTTGCTACTGCGTTTCGTTACCGTCGATCCGCCCTATGAGACTTAGACAAAACTTACCTACACACGCATTCATGAAAAATGACCACACAAGGCAATGGTACCTCCCGGCTGACTCACCACTCCGAGTGTTGGCTTGAGTTGTTTTTATAAGCATCAACACGAAACCAATGCTGTAGGCAAAGAGGCGCAACTTCAAAGGGGAACTCCACCACCTTTTTTAAGATATCGATTGTTCACAAAGGAGCACACTACCAGTGGCCTGGACTTGGGGCGCGTTTTTAACACTCTGGTTAGTTGGGTCCCAAACCAATCGACGACCTACAAAGTCGATCGTGTCACTTGTGCATTGATTGGTGGAAGGAACGTCGGCTTCCCGACCGAGGCGAAGGTACGCTCAAATAGCCAGTGGAACAACTTCTACACCCATTTTCTCTCTCTGGCAAAATCCAAGGTAGACAAGACGGGTTCTTCAGGTTTTTATGGGTGGCAAAATAGGTTACAGTCATGCCCAACTCAGAAAGCATGAGGTGATTTTTCATGTAAGCAGCATATTTTGAATAAACAGCCCGATAACAACACTAGCAAGGAAAGTGAACGAGAAGCAGGGAGAGTATAGACAGAAGCGTCTGCAAGAAATCCTTATGTACAACTGTTTGTGGGAAGGAAGGAAGAAAGTAAAGTAGGGAACGATATGAGGTCATCCCTGGCTAGTTCTTGTTTGATGAAGCCGGAGATATCGGTGAAGCTGTCCCACACGAAGAATTGCTCTAGGATAATAGGATGACGGAGTGGTTTAACGTCGTGGTGGGGGAGGCAATGTGGCATTAAGTGTAACAGTGAGTGGTAAGTTAGACGGGTTCAGATTTGTGCAATTCAAATGTAGATGGGCTTTTGAAGGGCGTTAGTAGACGTGTCACCACAGAGTTAAATTCATTTTAGAGCCACACAAAGAGTAGGGTAGGGAGGGGGAGGTTTGCCGCTAACACAGCCAGTTACCTCGGGTTTAGAATGGCTCCGGTGACTTTAATAGAAAGACAAAGGGCATCTGTGTTAGCCAATGGAATCGGTTAACACCAGTTTAGTTAGTGGCTGAGCAAACAGTTTGCCTTGTTTGCCTGCCAATCCTAGCTTCCGTTAGAAAATCACGTGGCTGAGTAATAACACTAACCATTGAAACATCAGTCCCACTTGTTTGGTGACACTGATGTTGCCTGTTGTTAGCGATCTCTTCAAAGAGCTTTCCACCGCTCTGTGAAGATGAAACTGCTGCTCCAAAGGCTGCAACGAGAGCTCCGTTGTTGTCTTGGGAAATGACCACTGAGGGAGCGGACGAATTGACGGTGTTCTGGGAGGATGTAACGAAGACGTTCGGTTGGTAATGGTGGATGGAATCGCTGTCTCGAAAGGATTGGAAAGCCGAAGGCATCATTGCATAAGCAGCGGCAGCTGAGGATTCCATGCTGATCGCATTAAATGTCGAAAGATCAGTTCCGCTGGCGTTGCTCTCAAAACAGCCACTCACACGCTGCTGATGTGCGTTGTCAAGTGGTGCAGTAAGTGTGGACGGATAGTTTACCCGACTGCGGTGGTATTCGTTAGTTTGACCAGAAAATGGCTGTAAGAAACTATTCTCCGACTTGATTAGGTGCTGTGAATGTAGGTGATCGTAAGCTAAGAGGTCGAGAGTGGAGCCTCCGATGGGATCTAACGCTCCAACCGATCCGCCAGTTGGACCAGTGAAGGCCTGTGATGTTGAAGAGTTTGGTTGTGAGTCCGTTGAACAACTATTCGGGTTGACAAATGTCGATGATGCTTGTAGATCGCGTCTGAAGAAGGAAGGGGGTGTGGTCAATACGGCAAATATTGAGAACTTTCAACAAGTTGAATTAATTAAACTTACAACAGTGAAGCAGTTCGACCTTCCATTGAATTAAGCGCTTGAAGCAACTCATCCTGCCTCTCACTGCTGTATCCTGAGGCGGCGGAGTTAGAATTCTTGCGATCGTCTTCACAGTCACGTGCAGTCTGAAAGATCCTTAACAGAGCCGATCGCATCTGGCGCAGAGTATGCGCTCCTCCAGGAAGGTAGGCAGGCATCAGAATGAGATGGAAGGACTCCCCATCAATTTGCACTAGATCATCGTATCCAGAACTTGAGGAAATTTCATCCTGTTGAAAGAACTGCGGTGTTCCGACGCGGTCGCCTGCTGTTGGAAAATTCTTGCTACGACTACCTCGTGAGGACCTTTGAGATACTAAAAATGCGGCAAGAAGCAAAATTAGAAATTCCATCCAGTACCCTTGGGCATTAATTCACTTCTGTAGATGTTGCTCACCACCCTCACGCCGACGCTTGGAACTAAGAACACTACTCGAAGACAGACTTCCTTCCCCCATGTCCTGAGCCATGCGTCTCTCGTTGTTGTCCTTGTCTCGCTTCGGACAGGCACAGCTACGGAACTTGAGGCATTGTCGTCCCAGTACCTCACATGGACCTTCGGTTGCAGATCCGCTGAAATGGAATTTTACAATAAGTACAAAATCATGCAAGTACGGGATCCAAGATAATGCCGGTAGACAGAAGCCTTCTGCACTTTTTTTTCATTTGATCAGAGAATTGCCATTTGTGGAAGACGTTGTAGAGACTAAATGAACGTATCCCACATAAGAACTGAAATAATTACGATGTACAGTCCAATCACAGATAGAATTCTGCAAGTTAATGAAAATATGACTCTCTATGTTCTTCCACGTGGCTACTTGAGGCCAATTAGTGCACGCATCGGATGTCCTGGACGGTTAAAGTGAGACGACATTGCTTGCTGGAACACGCAAGCTTAGGTGAAAAGCGACTCAGTGAGATAGATTAGCGTCACCGCCACCGCCACCGCCACCCCCACCTTTTGCACATCCACGCACACACAAACTCGTACAACCCCAAGAGAAGGGTGGGTGGGGAGTTGGAGAGTAGTGCAAGGGGGGAGTGTTATTCGGCCATTGATAGCGTCACGGTAAGAGTAGAGCATCCACCGTGTGTCTCCCCCCCCTTCCCGCTTCACAAACTCACTTTTTGATTGGTCGTTCCAGGGTAATAATGAGATAAAGTGGTTTCTTGTTTCCTTGGCCGCCATTGTACAAGCAGCTGTTGAAGCAGGTGAATTTACCGTTGAATTGACTGTACTCACAGCCTTCTGCAATACAAAACATAATCATTAAGCGAAGCGCAAAAAAACAATAACTCAGGGCGGATACGCCTTTCCGTGCCAATCTTTAATGAGTCACCAGGTTGTGTTATTTATTTGCTTAAATGCACACTTTCGAGCTCTAATATGGTTTCAGATCCAACATTCTTCAACCTGCAGAAAGCATACCGGTAATGGGGACAATTTATCACCAATTAAAACCACTAGAATGAACTGCCCTTGGACTGTGAGGAAGACATGAATAAGGGGGTCCCACCTTACCCAAAACGCTACTCTTTGCGAACACCGAGAGTAAGTCAACAAATGACCGACCTAGTTCCAGGTGCGTTCTTTTTTTGTAAATTTAGGCACACTGTTCAACATCTCCCCCTCACCCACCTCACTACTCACCTTTTGGCCGCTCGTATGGCAGGGTGACACAAAGGCGCTCAGTAGTAGGGTCGTAGAAGTACTCGGCGTTTGAGTTACCAACAAGGATCATACTGTATCGTGAAAGACCTGGTGTTGGAGAGACCATGAAGTCCTCTAAACACCTGCAATTCCGATAAAGACACTTATAAATCTACATTTTTAGGGTAATTGGAATTGGCCCTATCGACACAAATTTTGTGATGGAAAGTACGAAAAAGTGGAGGAGAGAATTAGCCTTCAGACATCTAAAGTGACGCTAACCTTTGGATAACTTCCTGCTGTTTGTCGGAGGTACCGTAGACAGGCGTCAGTCGAATGAAACAGCCGTCCGGCGGCTGTCGTTGGCACCAGTATGAGAGGGTCCACCACGTGGGTGCCTTTTTGGCGTACAAATTAGTCCAGCCTTGATCATCCTTAAAGAACTGGATGAAGAGGAAGGATTAGTAGAATCTCCATTCACTTGGCCAAAAGTCATTACATGATTTGACACAATTAATGCTCTCATCTTGGTAACAATAAACCCGTTGGACTGTTGTAGTTTCAAGAAACTGCAATGAAGGGACCGTTGCACCATGGTCAAAAGTTTTTTGAGTTCCTTCAATCCAGCTGAATTTATGATAAACTTGTTTGAAGGTTATAACAACCTTAATCGGCTTATGGTGGAACTCTTGAAACTTCTGAGACGTAGTTCGAAGAAACTAACATTTTAAGGGATTTGTGCACGAAAAAATGCTTATTGCAAAAGCTAGACTTACAAAGTAGGCGGTACTGGGCTTTGTCTCAACTGAATCATAAGCATCTTCACACAAGGGTCGGTATAAGTCGAAACCATAATAACCCGGAAATGGGTCCCTAAAAGTCAGAAATGGAAGCTGATTGGCAGGGAAAAGACCAACTCATGTAGGGCATATCCAACCCCCAGTTGTGTTTCACAACATAGACTATCAAAGACAGATGCAAATTTAACAAATAAAACACCTGTTCTACCCACGAGGCGGCGGGCAACTTACAGGACAGGAATGTCGTCTGAAAAGAGCTTTTTCGGAGGTGGTTGATGATCGACAACAAAGCTCATTTTGCCCTCCATTTCACCGCTACCACTGCCACTACCACCACCAGGACTCATTTTCACGTTCATGAGAGGTCCACTAGCGCCGCTCCCATCACCGCTGTTAATCATAGTATCGGTGGGGACCAGTGGGAGAATAGAGGGGGGTGTTGGAAGTGCGCCGACATCGTCGTGTGTGAAGGTGTGTGCAGAAACGGCGGCCGCAAAGTCATGGAACCCCGAAGACTAAAAGGAAACAGAGAATTCGGTGCTAGGACTGGTGTTCTCCCAAAAAAACCACAGTTAGGCACCTTTTATTCGCGTTTCAACGCGTGCCCAAATGGGGGGTGGTAGTGATGGCCGCTTAGATGATTTGCCTACACTCTGCTAGCATCTATCGACAAGACAGGACAGGACAGAACAGGACTCACCAGCTTAGACAACGCCTCCATGGTGGAATGTGGAACCTGCCGTAGCGGGTTGCATTCGCGGGCAGAGTGGCGCGAAGCTGATTGGTTGGGGTGAGTATGTGTCGGACGCGTGTGGCGAATAAACCAATCAGCTCGCGGTATGGTACGCACCATGCACATTACTGTATTGTATGTGAACGCGAGACGATGTGTGCGTGGGTGCGGAATCTGATGGAGCAGGCGTTTTGTGATTTGTGGAGTAGGCTGTCATTGAGGAAGTAAAAAAATCGCTACATCGTCAAAACCGTCCAAACGTCCGGACATTGCCTCCCAAAATTAACGTCCATTATTAGTTCAAAAAAAGGACTCAAATAACTAGGGAAAATCATTTTAGTGTTATTCAACATAAAGATGAAGGTAGCCGCTTTAAGATTTAATTAAATATCCTTATGGGAATCAGACGAAAATTATCGCCCGGTTAGTGGTGCGGTTGAAAAAGATTAATTAAACATTTTGGAAACAATTTAATGCATTTGACAATGTCAACTCACACTTCTAAAGTTTGGCGAACTCTCTAAACACTGACGGAGCTTTTCCAAATTGCTGTCCTTTCTCTTAATGAGCCTTGAGTCCAATTGTTCATTCTTGTCCCATTGGCTTCAAGAGCCAAGATAATCGAAAATGCATTGATGGAATTGGTCAAAATGAAGCAGAAGCCAGCGTTATGGGAACTATTCTACATAGTTAGTGAAATGCCGTACAAACTAGTACAGCACTTTCATCACAAGCCTTCTAGCAGAAGAGAACCAAGATATGATAAATTGCGGTCACGGTGGTACACTTCGTTCTATGATGAGGACACTGTAATGGTGAGAGGTCAATTTAGGGTGTGGTGTTTCAGCCTAGGTAATGCTCTACATTGAGCACATTCTGCATGTCGATAGCTTTCTGAAAGAACTTTTGTCCAAAATTAGAACCACTGAATAAGGCTGGGAGCATGAGGCAGAATCCCAAAGTCGCACCTTTTTGAGACTGCCTTGAGGTCACACCCTGTAGGCCTTCATGTCTGACAACACACAGAACTCAAGAATGAGATGGCTGTCGAAAGTAGAGCAACTTTCCATAGTCCAATTAAAGGTAGGCTTATCAACGCTGGTGCCCAGACTCTGTCCGAGTGGCGCGGTTAGGATGGACTCTCAAAATTGACTTCCAGGCGATTGAGACGACCCATTCAAAGGACAATAACCTCAAACTACAGATCGCTTTATCACTCTCAAGAAGTAATGAAAGGGTTCAGAGATAAACTCTAAAATAGACAGTGGATCATTTACCCTAGGGTGTCCAGGTTACTGGTGTGAGGACACTTCCTAACCCAGTGACCTCAAAAAAACAAAAGTGCATATTTAAAGGACATCGACAGTGGGATCAAGACAGATGTGGTATGAGGGTGGAGCATGTAAAATAACAATGACGGCTTTTTAAATTTTTCTTTTTAAGGACAATTATATTGTTTAGCGATAAATACCGACCCTATTAGTGTCATCGCGCACTACCCATGGCAAATTCTAGCGCTGGAGAATCTGCATAGGGCATCAGGGATTTGCCACTAGTCTGTGGATTCAACCAGCAGTATATTGTAATATATTGCGCCCGAATTACTTCCAAAAATGATGTAGAGAATGCGAATTCACCGGAACATGGGGCCGAAGCAGTCTCTTGCCATCCCAGTTAAGGCTGACCCGCTGAAGGCAAAGAAAACTCATGGAGTCAACTATAAAGTCTCATCCTTGATGAACTTCATGTCTACTGATCCGCTGGATTTTCTAAAATCAAAGACATTTGAAATGCATCAACATGTTGAACCCTCTAGCCTTCTCCATTGATTGAAGTGAGGTTGATCAACGAGGCATTACCAGGAGCCAGAAAACCTTTAGCAAGATCGCCATCCACCAATTTCATCCTTTTTACAAATTTTCCCACCACTAAGATGTCGTCAAACCATCTACCTGAATCACTCTAAGCTTCTCACAGAAAGAATAGCCACCACTATTCAAACCGTCAGCACTTCCAGTATGAATGTTCCTCACTATCCTGCAAACTCACTCAGCCACAGCAGATATATGCCTTGACTACTTTTCCCATCCACTAATCAGCATCCTCTGAAGGATGGGCAAAAGTGAGTGCGAACTTCACAAGAGGTAAAGGACGCTGGAAATCAACCCCACCAATTTGATAACCATGAATACCTTCCAAGATATAAAAGTTCGAAGCCAGTTTATTATAAACAAACAGGGGTTCCATGCCCGCAGTGTGGAGGTCGAATCACAGAAAATGGAAAAGGTCTACGTGGTCGTATATGCGATTGAAAGTAAGCATAATTCTGATACAGAGATCTCATTATCACGACCTTAACTGACGGGTTTTACTTAAAACACAAAAGTAACATCTATATTTATGGGTCTTATAAAGAGGACAGACAAACGGGGGGATGGACATGACTAGAGATCGACGAGACACGTATCACCATCGTCCTGGACACCATCCCACTCAGTATCATCGCTGGGAGGATGGGGATCGGAGAACCGAAGAGGTGCAAAGAGGTGCTGCACTTGCGAAGCGGTCACCACTTCGATCAGGCGGTGCGACGAAGAGATATTCGATTTCGAGATGAGTGGTAGGCGTTGAAGAAGACAAACGGCATCATCACGACTGCCACAGTAGAAGCCTAGAGCCAAACTAGGATCCAAGCGTTGGGCACGCATGACTCGCGGTTTTGAGCAATGCCAAGACTTGAGGCACCAAAGAGATAAAGGAATTAGAGCTTAAGCACAAATCCGTTTGTGGTTATCAGGAAAGGTTTCGAAAAAAAGACTCACCGACACGTCAAATTCATCGTCATCAGACAGAGCGGCATTATCAACAGCCTCCTGACAGAAATGCGGATCCAGATAGATAAGACGATCGGACTGGACACCAGCGACATAGACAGAGTGTCGAGGACGTCCACCGATGAGACCAACGCATAAGGGATCTTCCAGAAGACGAAAAAGAGTTGGCAGATGTTCCACATCGACTAGATTACCCGCGCCCAAGCGCATAGGTATGAGGATGAGGACACCGAGTCTATGCTCCGATTCGCTCTTCCCATTTACAGCATCCGTCGACGATGAAGCTGCCGTCAAGGTGTTGAGAACGTGGGGAGCCGATAAATCTCCTTTGGGCGTAAAAAAAGGCAAAATTGAATGAATAAGTGATAATGAAAGGCGTCAATTAAAATATGAAGCCTGGAGTAGTAAAACAGCAATACCAGCTATATCCTCGTCTGTTTTAGGGGTACGCGTTGACACAGTACCGTAACGTCGTCCCATAAGGTACGGTCTAGCACAGGTGTGAATCGCGTTAAAAATTTGACGGTCTTCTATGCACCATCCAATTGGTAGAGTTGATAAGATCAGTTGGCACCATGGTACATGCAACAATAGGGTAATGGTATAGTTACTTGAGTGAACTGCTCACAATACAGTCGGTTTGGCAATTGGTTTTCGATGTATCAACCGTTTTAGTGGATCACTGTAGCGAACCCCTAAGCAATACCCGTTACTTTACTAGTAATTAGAAGCGCAGATATGAATTGGTAGCAGCCGCAAATTATAACATTTTGGGAATAGAAGCTTAATTACACATCTAATGATGTTTTATGCAAAGAAATTGCGTAATTGAAATCTTAGACAAACATAACCGAAGGCCTTCTGGTAGGAATTTCAAGGGAAAGGTGTAATGTGTTGGTTGGTAGATTAAAACTTCAGTTTTAACAAAGGAATCACTGAGGTGCTTCGCCATTGTACCTTGGGCAAGGGGAGAGCTTGGCCTCCGGAACATGACAGTAGCTCCAGAGCCTACTCATCATCGACAGCACATTCTGCTGGAGCATTATGCTGCCTTTCGTCTTTAGGGAAGTCTCTGACCCCACATTGGTGGCAGCAGAAAGCGAGCCTGACCTTGAGGGATAAATATCCTGATTCCTACAGCTGGGTGGTAGGCCTTTCTGGGAAGGAAAAGGTGGATTTGCTGCACATGTGAAAATCAGTGATGAAACAATAACAGATGGGATGAAAATAACGCCCACTCTTGGCAAATGCTACAGTCCTCTGGTCTGTAGGAAGACTACTAACAACTGCCATGAACCATCTGCAAGAGTTCCTCACGCGATACTTCCTCCACCTCCCTACCAGCTAGACAGAACCCTGATAGATGTGATTGGGCAGCGCTGAAGTGAAAAGGTGTTTCTACGACTAGCGATTGGCACGCGCAATGGTTAGAACATTCCTCTGTCCCTCTACGACAGTCCTCATACAGGACGAAAACCCAGATCCCATAGAGTTGCCAAGAGTGATAGGTGCCGTCGCGACTAGGTATCTCCCCCAGTTGGATGGACGTTCGATGGCTGCTACGATTGGCCCGTGGCTGCTTTCTCCCAACAATCATACGAAGTGGTGGTCTCCAGATCATATCAAGTAGCCTCAAGCACTAATGGCCGAGTAGTATGTCTCCTTTCGCCTTTAGAGAGGTCATAGAGATCTTATTTAAGCCTATTTCTTTGACTGGAAGTCAAGGTGATAAAGAAATTTGGATAGGAATGCAAAGTGTTAAGACATATGCAGCTAGAGTAACCCAAGAGTGGTAACATTTCTCAAACAATTTATGAAATTAGATGCTCATAGAATGTCCACACACTCCTAAACGTAAAACATGAAACAGAAAAGATGGCAAGAACCAAAAACCACGTTTTTTTTTAAAGTACTATAGCCCGAAGTTTTGGCCAATCGCCTTTCGCAAAAAAATAAAACCAATAAGTGTGCCTATGATAGTACACTATTTACATGCTTGGCTGGAATGAACTTTGGGTTGACCTTAAGGCGGTCGACATTGTCGACTAGCCTTAGACATTTAAATAGGAATCGTGTTTAAACCCGAGAGTTAGACGAAGTAAGCCCTCGTTCTAAGGACGACAGTTTGACTGTACGCTTTAATTTTTAAAAACAAGGATAATTTAACGATTTTTTTTAGAAAGATGCAATCTAATAATGCCAATTTCTGGCTTCCACAACGAAAAACGCAATATTCAACAAGTGCTGAAAAGTAGGGCAATTGCCTCACAAAGCAATGATGCTAACTCTAAACGTCATCTAAGCTCCATGACCTCCAAAAAGCATTCGTGATAATGAAATCTGCGTGGATATTCCTCCGCAAAGTTGAGGCCACCAAACAGTTGATGACCGTTTACAAACAACTGCTCCCCACAACAAAGCCTCAACTAAAGTTGTAGCTAGCAAAAAATAGTCGCAAGGAAGGTGGAAGGAGATGAGTAACTTCTTACTAGGAATGCCAGTCAACTTACCAAGTGGTGATACGGAAGAATCAGGGATGTGATCGACAGAACCATTCATCTCTGCCTGCCGATCTTGAATGTCGTGACCTGTGGGGAGATTCGGAGAGGCATCTTCAAACAAGGCGAGTACCTCCTTATTGAGAGAGAGGAAAAGGCTGAAGTTAGTCAGTTAGTTACTGCTGACGGTAACACTATAGTTCGGACTGCGGTTATACAGGCTGTAGGCTACGTGGCGATATCAGTGTTATACGAGTTGACCTGTGAGGACACGACCCACTTTGACGGCATGGTAAAATATTGTCTGCATTGTATCAAATATTGCCTTGATAAGCTGCAGCAGCATGGAAAATCCTCTTGCCACATAAGCTATCAGTCTCACAGGTCTTCCAATATTTTGATCACGAAGCGACTTCCAAACTCGTACGCCTTGACGGGTCCCGGCCTCCTTTCTGAGCCATATGTGGATAAAAAATGCTGGACGGTAGTGACGAGAAGGCTTTAAAAGGATCTTCAATTTGTGTTTCGAAAAAAAAACAAGTAACTTGGACAGAAATACATCGCGGTGGGAAATACTTGTTCCAAATGCCACTATTACAGCTCAGTCCAGCTACACTGCAGAATAGAGGAGCAGTTTTCCCATCTCGGCGTATCACAGCACACCTGGGTAGCTGGCGATAATATTATCTGTATAAGGCGCTGAGTGCTAGTTCATAACGCAACGGTCATCATGCAAAATACTCCCAGTGTAAATAATAACATCATCGAGAAAAGTAAGTCGAAGGTCAAAGATGCAAGACTCTGATTCACTGAAAATTTTAGATTAGCTCACATTTTATGCTAAAAAAAATACTGCCACCTGTGAAAAAAGGGTCGTGAACTCAACACAAACTACACAACCACATGGAATGTTAGCTAAACCGGGAGGATTAAATTACCATGAAGGGACAGACAATAAGTTTGAGGTTTGGTCGACACTCAGTGAAAAAGATCATTTTCTTCTCGTTGGAGTGCAAGATACGTTCAGTTACTCTAGATCACATCAAAAAGTTTATTCTTAGACACCTATCGTTCCGGAGGGAAGATTGGAGTGCTGCAAATGGCTGTAAGATGTAGGGTAGGTGAGCAACTAGACCTAAAAGCAAAGTGCGTACTTCGTCGCAGATTACCCGGTCGTGGGCAAGATACATTTCAAGTGTCTTCAAAACAGTCTCCTCAGCACGCGCCATGGCAACAAGAAGGGCCTGACAGACGGCTGCTGGACCGAAATGAGTGCCCGGAGGAGAACCAGTGGCTTGCACTAGTTGGTGGATGGAGAGAGGACTGCTTGGTGCGTCCGCAAACCATCGAATAATGCGCCGATGAAGACGTGATTTCGGCTCCTGTGCCGAAATCCTACATAGACGAGAAATACGTTTAGTAAAACAGGTTGGTACAGAGATGTTTAAGGGCTAGCCTATCTTGTACCAGCAAATCCATTTGGCATTGTTCTTGTTTGGGTTCATAGGAGAGTTGAGGTGATGAAACATGAAAGGCAAGACTACTGATTAACCTGCCGCATCTACATGTTTCACCTTTAGCCTTTCGAATGGCGCTAGTGAGTAAACAGTTTCGCAGACAAAAGTCCAGCGACGCAGTGTACGCGTCAAGGACAAAAAAAATTAGCTGACGGGTGCAATGGAAAAGCAAGCAAAACTTTATGAATCGGAAATGAGGGAGTGACAGTTATTCATTACTACTGCACTAAAAGTGAGATCACTCAAACAAACCCATTATGCGGTTTATAGGTCCAATCACGACCAAGAAGGTGGATGATAAGGGCTTGTGCTGCCAGCATCTGCACTGATCTGAGCATGCAACCCCAGCCACAATCAGAGACGCGAGTAGAGTGGGGAATTTTCGAGGCGATAGTAGGACTAGGGACCGAATCAGGTACCGGGCTCTTCAGATGAGAACGCAGAGCAGCAGTGGTATTAAGAAGCCCACTGGTTGGTGATTCAAGCGAAGAGGTGATTGGGAGACTAGAGATAATGGGGAGGGGTGGAAAAGAATCCCGATATGTGAACCAGAGACGAGACTGGAAGTCTGCTAAAAACGCTTCCATCTCATCATTGACACTGCGCTTCGCCTGGGCTAAAAGCAGTTCCATAATACGCTAATCAATGAACTTGAATGAGGTCCATCCAAGCGAACCTCTAAATAGGCTTACAATCGGAGGGATTGAAATATTCTTTGCCGAGAAAGTGGAATAGAAACCCTGGTAGTAGTCGAGGTTTCAAGGGGAGATTCCATCCAAAACGCATTTGATTCCATGCTGACCTGATAAGATCAGTAATTCCTGAATCCTCTTCCAGCACGTCTGCAATTGACGAAGAATTGCTCGGAGAACGGGAAGATCCGCTCATTTAGAGGGGACTGCAAAACAATCAAGTAGTAGTGCTTCTGTGAGCGCATTCGCTAGCAAACAAAAGGAGCAATATCTTGAAGAGCAATGTTTTACTTCAAATTGTCTGACTACAGAAGGGGTGAAAACAGGTGAGATGAGGGGCGTTTATTCGTACAAATGTTTGTTTCCAGGCACAATTGGTTCTGCCAGCATGCCATGGGAAATGAAAGGTCCCGAGGGGGGAGAAGCATGGGGCAGATGGCAGCCTACATCCAAGTGGTACTGCTTGGCGATGTCCACAAGACTCTAAACAAACGGGAATATTGTCATTTATGAAAACACTTGCTTCAAACGTGCGCGGTTCGTAAAGTGCCAGTGTATGGAGCATATTTTTGTTAATAGCAATGTTGGATTGTGCCAAACCGGTGTAGAGAATCTTGGAGGAAGGAAGACCGTGGTCCTTACAGGCGCGATCGATTCTTGCGTCCCACATGGCGTAAATGTCACGACGTCTAGTTTCTCGAACCGTTTTCACATGCATAAGGGCTTTTGTAACTTGAACGCGCGCTAGGCGAAAGCATCTCGCCGTTCTCCCTCGAAAAAGCTGGAAAGTTCCCATGTGTCACCATTAAAATTACAAGCTTTAAGGCGAGGAAAGCGGGTGTTTGATAATAAAACCAATTGGAAAAAGCACTTCAGATGGGAAAGGTTAAGCAGTAGAATGGCTCTACGTCGACAATTCAAATAAGTAGAGGACTTAAAGCCAGTCGGAATAGCTGGCCTAAAAGTCAGTATCATCTGGAGTAAAAATGATGATATTTGGTAAGAAATGGAATGGAACAATTTAAGTGAATGAACCACGTACTTGATGAGAATAACTAGCACAGCTCTTCTAATTATTTCAGCAGTTTTCATAAAATAATATAGTTCTGATGAAAAAAGCCAGCGAAGTGTAGGAAATACCTCCAATAACCAAACGAAATCGACGAAAAGGCTATTCAATGCATCAGGACCAAAAAAGGGAGTGACAATTCACAAAAAGTAATGGCAACATTCCTGCTGCTTAGCTTACAAAGGCAAACCTTAGCCACTGGTCTTTCCTAAACCAAGAATCAGACTGCTTGAAGGGATAGATCTTCCGAATCGCCAACACACTAGTCAGCCTCATGCTTTCAAAATAGGCGGGAACTGCTGATAGTTTAAAAGTAATTTTAGTAGCTAAATTTGTAAACATGAGGGCTACCATCACTGTTTTATTTATCTAAACTAGTTGTTAAAAATATGTGTCAATATTCGTATTTTATTTTTGTTGAACTTAGATAAGGCAGAATAAATTTTAAAAAGAATTATTTAAGCCTAAACTAACCTATATTAAAGCTTTAAAGTCGAAATACTAAAATCAGGCTAACTATTAGGCTTTGTAGATTCGAAGACTGGGGAGGGGGAGCAAAACAGGAATCAAACGCACAACTCTAAATGCATATTTTACCTTAAGCTATGAATAAGCTTATTCGCGAAGGTTCCCAACGGAACGGCAAAAAATCGCTTTTGAAAAGGCCCGCGTAGCATCCCGAGACTCCCTCAAAGGTAAAAGAAGGCATAGTACTGGGGCAGAATATATATTCTGGAAACAGAGGGCTTGGGGGATGTTGGCACGGCCCAAAGGCCGGCCAACCGGCTAGTACAAGATGGCCACCCAAGTGACCGAAACCGGTAGTTCGAACAAACAAAGTATTACACAACCCCTCTCTTCTTTCGAGCGTCGTCCCCGACGCTCCCCTTGGTCAGCCTCCCGTGTCAGCCATCACAACGCAATCAGTGCTGCGAGAAGCACCCACGAGCTAACCGTGCCATCCATCGAGATTCGAGCGCATGTCTTCTTGTAGTACCATCAATTCTGCGTAGCACTCGGTGCAGCAAATGCGCATATCTTAGTCCTCCTCTCCCACGATAATGCGGCCCAAGGGAAGATGTGGGCACGAATCCAAGTCTTTGGACGAATGGAGACACACACAACACAAGTTGTGATTCCAGGCTTCTCTGATGCCGTAGAAGAAACGCGAGGGTATCACAACGTCACTGATCCTTCTTGGTAGTTGCACTGGACTTGGAATTCACGGCTAGTGTCGCTTCAGTTGTTAATAGCTTCCTTGCAGAACACGGGAAAGAGGGAGATACCGAAGCTGGACGTCGATCTCGGCCCTTCTGTTACGAGATACCAGATGTTCTCCCACCCGAAGCACATGCACTTCTTTCACACCTCCAAAGTTTGCCAGAAGCGGTATAGAGCAGGAAAAAACCCATCAGAGTCGGGTTCGCTTTCCGCTGCTATCAATGTAGCGTCCCGAGGCTCCCTTTAAGGTAAAAGAAGGCATAGTACTGGTGCAGAATATATATTCTGGAAACAGAGGGCTCGGGGGCTGTTGGCACGACCGGCAGTTTGAACAAACAAAGTATTACAATGGCAGCTATCATTACTGATTTTATGCACCAATTTGTCGTTAAACGGGGCTTTTTTTCACTCGGTCGATGTTCTCTTCCAAAGAAAGAAGCAAAGTAGTACAGCTCGTTCTGGAGCTATTTACGTTATCTACACAAAGATGTCATTTGCATGAACAAGTGATTTTTTCCTTCAGTTATTTTCCAGCTAACTTCAATTCAGGCAAAATGCTGATCTGCATAGCCTTGAGAAGAGAGTGATGAGAAGCCGCAGGTATAGAACACTGAGCCCGTGAAGTGTCCTGGTCAGCATTCCTAAGAGTTGTGAATGGTGTATGGGGTACTGTAATACCTTTTTTTCCAACTGCCGGTTTCGGTCACTTGGGTGGCCACATTGCACTAGTCGGTAGGCCGCCCTCAGGGCTGTGCCAACAGCCCCCAATCCCTCTGTTTCCAGAACATATATTTTATCC
>MIEF01008121.1:0-24242 GCA_001870725.1 Taenia solium | reverse complement strand
TCTCCCTTTCTCCAACTCCTCCTCCCTCTCACCCTCCTCCTGTCTTGAGAAATCCTCCCACCAACCACTTATAAAAATGGCTTTAAGAGTGAAGTCAAACTGAAGTACTTCAGCTTGTAATGTGACTCCTTGACCCGCAATATTTGATGGTGCCTTTAGTAACGGTGTTTGCCGATTTGATATCAAAGCCCTTACAAGATTCTCCACCGTATCTATGCACCTATTGACAACTCATCGTCCATGCCACTTGCAGTGACGTCACGTGGCAGCCAGAATGCGTTTTAATACATAACAGCCAATCACCGACTAGCATTGATGCACTGCATTCCACGGATAGCAAGAACGCAGGTACCCCCAGCTCCGTAAAGTAACCTCAAACATATTTAGAAATTGTTGGAATATGCGCATCACTGTCCCCCACTCTTAAATCTACAAACATTCTCAGTCAAAGACGCATTAGCAACACTGACTGCTTTGTCTGAATAAGCAGGTGCTTAAACGAAGCCCTAAATAGGGATGTGTCAGAGTGTAAAATTAGCGTAACAAACGGCTGGCCAGTTCAATTTTGTAAAATGCTCTTAAGCGAACCAATACTGGACGGCAAAGAGCTGCGCGTACAAATTTTAGCGAGATGAAGCGCTTGTGCAAGCGCTCTGCATGGGCTGTCTGCTCTATACTCGCTTTTGCATTTTATAGGTCGCAAATTTGCAGGGCAGGGGTGCGCTATAAGGAGCTCGCTACCGTCAGGAGAATGCATCCATTCTCCTTGTCACTGAGCACGTTTTTCAATAGCACTGATAATTCGTATTCAAAAGCATACTTTAGGACATTCATTTTCGGCTTTCCTCCCCCTCTTACGATTAGCGTTTCCGGTAAACGTGGTTACATTAGCATTCCATCGTTACTACTTACAATATTTAGAGGACAATTTGACTCACCACAACAATTGGAGCAATGTTTTTTCCATTTCCAGTAGAGACGTGTAAGCACAAAATCTTTTTACACACGTTGGTCCATCACCTGCTAAGTTAAGTGATCTTCACTGCTCACAGAAATACAGTTAACTCAGTTTAACATGGCTACCCCAACTTACTACCATTTTATCTAATTTTTTCACAATTAACCACTTGCAAATATTGACTATCATGGATGGTCGTGTTGGCAACCACATTTGTTAAGTAATAATTGGCAAGATTATTTCGTGCGCCAAATACGCGATTGGTGACGAGCCATAATTTTTAGACTTGTGGTGGTTGCTGATAACTAGATATGCGGAAACTCCTGGTGCATTAAGTTACAAACGATATTAAATTACCTCGTTGTCATCAAGACGAATTGAGTAAACCAGTTGTCAAATGCAGTTTTGCGCGTTGCCCTCATGAAATCCCTGTAATATGCATCAGTATAAATTATCAAGACCTGCCATGCACCAAAAGTCGACTAGTGTACTTTCCGCACTTTCTAAGTTAAGAAATAGCAATCACTTAATCTGCTTTTTCAACCCTCCGAAACATACTTTGCTTAAGAAAAAGAATTCAGGATTACAGTCAAAATGGAGCTAATGGTTTCAAAGGCGAACGCAGAGGAAGAGAAAGCTGTCTAATAGGGTATTGTTGCCAAATGGCGAGTATGGCTTCTTCAATGAGACGCTATCAAAAAACTTGGGTTGTTTACCTAACATTCTACTTAGTCTTTTGTCAGGGTGTTCCAAGTGGTAGGGCTGTTAGAGTTGGAGAGTATTCAACGAACTCTAGGTCAGGAATAAGCATCCCTATAGACTTAAGAAAACAGGCGTAGCGCCACTTTTATCAGTGAAAACGAGCGTAAACACCGTATTCTTAACTCGAATTTCTTGAGACGGATAAAATTATTCGGATAATATATATGAGTCATAAGTATGAAATCTTTGCAGAAATCAATCAATCGCTCTAAGTGGGTGAAGCAAAGAGGCGTCCGATTGCAGGCTGAACTCGGGTTGAAGTAAATACTCGAGTGGAGCCTGTATTTACAGCTAGATGGATAGTGCTGTAACTAAAAACTGAATGCGTTGAAATTGACAACGCTGCCTTAACATTTGGCTTTGAGAATTCCACCCACCTTTTAGCTGGGTTCACTTTAAAAACGCTTCGTAGCACGAGGAATAGATGATGGGAGTGTGTAGAACCCTGTTGCCTGGTTACAATCACCCATTTGCTTAAAGCTTGCTCCAGTGTCTAATAGGTCTGGCCATAGAACCTATAACTTTGCTACACAAACTAGCTGTTTCTGGTAAATATGTGCCACCTGGACAAAAACCTATCGAAAATGCGAGTTTTATTCATCCTTTCAACTAGCTCATTATCCTTGACACTCTTTGTAGCTGTTACTGGGGATGCTTAGACAGTTGCCAACACCTACAGCGCCGTTAATAAGCATAATTTTCATTTGTACTTTAAAAGGTTTACAAGATTTTTAAGAGCTTTACTAAAGGATGAGTCTTATTTTCGCAAATGTAAAAGAAATTCTCCTCTTTTTTCATGCGGTTCTTTGGCAATCAAGTCAAACACCCACTAAATCGCTAAGACAGATATTGTATATTAAGCGAAACGTGTATATATTCACCAACTAACTTCCTGTTGACAGTAGCAAAGGGTTGAGAATGTAATTTTTTCCTAATTGCAGTTTTTATTTGGCTCAATTATTAGTCAGAATCCAATTTAAAGGGCGGAGGGAGTTTTGCTACTGCAACAATGAATACTTTATGTGAAGACGAACTCCTTTATTAGTGTGATGTGCACTGCAACAAAATTTTAAAGACTCTAGTTTAAAAGCCGAATTTTATCGAATGTTAATGGCGGCGGTGCTTAACTTTAGTTCCTTCTAATGCTTAGACCTTACACTGCAGAAACATAAGGGTCTAGGCGATGGGTGGATTAGCGGCTTTTATTTAAGCACCGTATTTACGTAAAACCGGTCGTCAATACCATTCCTTTTGTAAACAGAGTTGGCAGCGACCTAGCCAAAGAATTGTTGGAGCTAATAAATACTACCCATTTTGCTTGTCAGTTGTCACTTTCCATTAGCCTCAAATTCAATTCCTTCTCTAAGTCCATCACCAAATCGCCCTCCATACACTAGAGGCAAGTCTCGTTTTATTAAAACTTTGACAAAGCTGCATCTTATTTTAGGCAGTCTTTCCTCGAATCTTTAACAGCAATATGAGATGATAACAATAACTAACTTTTTAGTGCGCGTATTTTTATTATTGCATGCGTAGCCGGTTCTTCCTTTTCTCCTCTACTCTTCTAACACCCCGGCTATGAGATTAGATGCACTTTGACGTCTTTATTACAAGCGCATGCAGGATCTATGGCAGCCAGGCCGAAGTAGTTATAAAGAAGGCGTCTTGAAAACCGAAAATTGACCACGTTCGTCCTCGACGGGATTAAAATTGTTTTCATCCTCGTAGCCACAGGGGCACCTTTGTAAGGCCGAATCGTGTGATGGCTTAGTGCGGCACTGAGCATTGTGGACAAAGAACTTTCACTTCTTTGGCGGTGACAGAATTTGCAACGCCTATGCGCGGCATCACTTGTGCACAATCAATCTGTGCTAGCATTACCTGATAGTAGATTCTGGTAGCCCTACTTAATTCTACCTATTTGTCAACTTTTACTTTGCCATTTATTCACATGGTGAAAAAGCGTGTCATCTGAAATCATCTTAAAATTATGCATAATTGTTATTTCTCTGGATGTGACGCACCACTGCCTGCGTATTCCGGGTCGGAATGGATGATTTCGTCACAGCACATTTACAGCATCATGTGTCCACACATCAAACAATGCGCTAGGCAGGACAGACATCTCTGTCGTCTATTTCTACCATAATCGTCGTTGCATTTATTTCAAATGACCTTGAAGATATCAGACAGCGCTTCTTGTCCTTGCTCTTTTAAGACCAGGATCAAGGTCACTGATCTATACATATTGACACTTTTTCCTCCCCAAAATGCAACCTGCACGTCACAGGATGCATAAAATGCGGAATGCAGTGCCATATGAAGAATTCATCACGATCTTTTCGATGAGCAGGTATCAGTTGCGCACGTATGACAAAACTTGATTGAAATGAGAATCGGTTGTAACTTAAGAAGCAAGGCATATGCAAATGAACTAGATGGGGCTAGACGCCTCGACCGCATAATCTATTCGGTAGATGCCCATGGGTGATCAAAGGTGAGTTGAGAGTTATCTTAAGATCTATTCTACCCAGTCACGCATTGAAATCCCACTCATTGTAAGCAGCCATGAGCATTCAGTTTGGATTCACGTGCGTTACCTATACAATCATAATCTACTCCTACTAGAGTCAACCTACACTAATGACTAAAAACTGTGTAGGCAAAGCGATGTCTGCTACCTGAAATTCTTTATTCAGTTTAATGAGCAGAGCTACACTCTGCATTAAAAGGAATTGTGGCAGGCCAATTCCAATCCATGGGAAGGTTAGGTATCAATGAGATTGGGTCTGCCATCTAAGACTCGTACAATCCTGCATAAAAGACTATGGTAATAGTCGACGTCCTCTATCATACGTCTAGCGCCCATTGATAGGCTTCGGTTTCCTAGTTAGTTTCTTTTGCAGATCTTCATGCTTGAACACGCCTAATCTAATGAGTTTCCTTGATCACGTTTGCAGGACTTGCGCAAGTGGAGGCAGGTGCTAGAATCAATGAAATAGCTGAAAAACGTAGAACCCCATTGGAAAAAATTTAAAGCCAACCTTATACAATCTACTTGGTCATTGGAGCTTGGTGGCAAAACAAATATTTTCCATGAACAATTTCATCAATGTGATAAGTTTTTCCCGGCTACATTAGGTTTGTTTTCGGCGCCTGTAGTAAAGCCGTCCTAACCTCAAGATAGAAGTGCTAATGGAATGGATCTGAAGTTGTGAGCTTGCATTCAACAACGCGTGAAAATTTACAAAGATGCTAACTACTGCTCTGCGACTGGCCACCGGTTTTATGGTCCCTTTGCATTTATGCAAGTGCATTTATACTAAGAGGTCTCACCAAAGCAAAGAATTTCTTTTCATAGAAATTATAAGCAATTTGCGATTCATCCCGATTTGTGGCGTATAGTTACAGAAAGTTGTAGTTAAGTTGTGTGTCACTCATTCTTCAGCTCCTCTAGTTAGAGCATTTTGCCTGCGCAAATCTCCCCCATAATGACTAGCGTCGAGGCAGCAACTCTCGGTCGTGGCTGCATGTCTGCAACTTGCCACAAAATATGGAAGTTTGGTCGCTTTGTGGCAGGATGTATGAGCTAGTGGACTAAATATGCCCATATATCAAATTGTTGCCTCAACATTGAAGGCAAAAGCTATTTTCCGTTACAAACCGCTTACCAAGTTGGCAAGCCAACTTCACCGCGTTCAAGAACTGTGCAAGAAGGATACACAAATGGCGTCTATGCTTCAGTCGCAAGGCTAATTGTCAGCTCTCCATCTATCAAGTCGCAGAGGGTAAGCAGAAATACAGACTTTAATCGGTCTCCTCGACAGGCCATGAAACATGTCATCTCCACTTGTTGACGGATGCTCCTTTGCTTTTGAATGCTCTAATGTGAAATCGTTAGGCGAGTATGACAGCACGGTTTGTGGTCTGCGGTTTTACTTGTTGGTGAGACCCAACGCTGGCTATCAATCCCTCAAGTCACTTCCTACGTAACACCCATTATCATCTGAGCCATAGCAACAATTAGATATTTTGGAAGCACCCAGCAGTTTCGATTTGTTAAACTACTGCATTTAAGTAGGTAAGCCTGTTCTGACAGCTGTATACGTTGTGCTTGAGACCGCCAGACAACCTCCAGTCGTTAATTTCTTAGACTCGCAACGCCTCCTATGGTCTGGTAATAGATGGCGATCTGTAGGTGGAAAGGTTTGCGGCGGTGAATTGTGTCACTGACAGCACATGTCTATTTGAAAACATGGTGTCTTTCTCTCCGCAGATCATAGCACAAACTGGGTTAGAGCTGCCACGTTGTACAATGTCTCTAGTAGAGTAACGGTAACCTTTGGACTCAAAACCCAAAATGGCACATTTGCGTCTCTTTAATTGTGTCGTGTTGATTAAATAAAATTAGATATTCCGACAGTTTGCATGGTGTTATAGCTTGGTACGACTCCTGTAGCATAAGCACTGTCGGCCAATTAAAAAAGTGCCCTTACATAACATTGCAAGCCCATGAATGCCGAAAACTCGAACAGTTTGCTTAGAATCTTTCCGTTTTTGCTTACATTCCACAGCACCTCTTTTATGCTTTCCTCATTTTCTTACTTTACTGTTCTTTTGAAGTGCACAAAGTCACTGTTCATTGGCGAAAACGCAGGCAAATCAACACCGGTCGGTAGCATTGACTGCTTCGCCACATGCTCTGATACAGCGTTGCGAGTTCAACGTATGTGACCTAAGACAAAGCATGAATAGTGTCACGTGACGGGAATTGTGTGGCACAGGTCCTTACAACTCATCTTATGCTTAGGTCTTCGCAACAGTTATCCCAGTTTGTTAAGTTGTCAACATAATGGAGCAATTTTTACTCCATTTTTTACTCTGTGGGAATTTCGCTTGAATCTTAAATAATAAAACGAGCACACTTGGGATAAAATGAGTCATTTGGCGAAAGACTAGGCGCTAATTTGGAGCCAAATAGTGGTTTTTTTCCTGCCAATACATCAGGCGCACTTTGCCATTGAACAGCATTTCAAATTCTATGACCTGGTGGGAGTGAAATTTTCTTTAATATCAACTAAAAAAGGAAAAATAACTTTTTCTGTAATTTGGAAATATTTATGAAGTAGTGGTTTAAACAGTTTGAGTTACAAATGAGAGATGCAAGGCCATAAAACGTGTTTTAGATACTGCTAATTTAACCTCGCACAGACGTTTTTTACTTTAGAGAATGACTCTTCTGTGATGGAAGCGTTGGAATGCCTGCTGCAGGCACTTTATCCTTTTCAATCCCTGTCGGATGGAATTACGGGAAGGTACTGTAGGCATGGGAAAGATCATAAGCACCTCAGAATGCCAACCTGCCAAAGGTAGTCACATCTATTCAAATCGAAACAAGTGCTTCAGGATATTTTGTGCTCCTGATTCCGTTCTGGGTACGAAATGAAATGGGGATCTCAAAAAGTGGCGTGCTGGCTGAAGGGTGTCCATGGTGCATTGTCTGCAGCGCTTTGACCCAGAGTTATATGATGGGCTTAGAAAGGTAAATCGAGTTGATCGGCAGGAGCAGGGTGTCGTGAATTGCTTAGCGACGAAGTATTTTCGCAGGTTATCAGAACGTTATGATAAGCCAGCGCTTGACCAAATCATCTACTGCGCAACGAGATGGCTGTCGTGAGACCAATTATTTGCAGGATGCTATTTTAGACACTTATACAGCCGTCCATTTTATTAATATAGGTCGAAATCCCATTTTCGTCTTAATTAAATGGAGGTGATTTAAAAACGATCATGCAACAGATCGATACACAGAAGATGACGTGTGTCTTTCACTAGCTGAGGTCCAAAGAAGATATGCGCCATAATGCTTCCGCGAAACACTAGATCGTACAGCATTTTCTTTAGCAAGATAATTTTTCGCTCTGCAAATCAAAGCATTTGCTTTTAATTCAATGGAGCCATAATCCATTTTAACTACGTCTCCGTTGTTTAAATGCATTATCATTCTCACTACTATGATGCTCAAGATAATGGAAGTTTGTAGTTTATTAATGGCATCTATTTACCTTGTCATTTGAGAGAGCTAAAGCGTATCGGCAAACCGATGTTGCTATTATTTGTGGTTTGGCTCCTCCTATGACTTTCTCATATCATTGAGTAAATCTATGAATTTAGCCTAGAATAACACTGTCAAAGGGTGTGGCAGGTCCGTGCGCATTGGCAACTTTACACTTTGTTTTGTTCTTTCAGCTGGAAGATTTTACCTTTGGCAAAGTAATACGTTGGAAGATTCAAGTTTTATCATGTTGATTTGGACCATATTTTGCTCATCGGCTTTCACTTAATATGCGCTACGAGGAGATGTTAAGACCTTAAATTTGGAGTCTTGCAATTCTTGAGAGGTTAAATCAACAGAACATATTTCCTTGGTTTCCCTTTCCCAAGACTCTTGTGTCTGCGCTGCTCAAAGCAGACATTGCAGTAGAGGAAAGTGCAATCGTTACTGCTCCCCACAAGTCGGATAAAGTGGTGTCAAGGAGGAACCTGTTGCTCGTCTACAAGTCCTCCTGTCAAGAATACTGCGGCCCTGTGCATCAGTTGTACGAGCTGGTGCCGTTCGTATTGACATTGTGACTTTGATTTTCCAACGCAATACGGATTGAGTCAATGATTGGACTGCAATCCTCTTTAAAATTTAAAAGTACATTACGACATAAACGTCGCTAAATATGGAGTACCGAAACTCTGCCTTTACCCTCTAACAGCTCGTTGGAATATTTGCTTGTGTGTTTAGGTGAGAGAAAATGAGCTATTGAAATGGTGAGTTCTAATTGAAAGGTGAATTGTCTTAAATGTAACTTGGTTTCCTTAAGCAGAAGAGATTTACCTACGGATCGTATCTAATCTAATATTTCAACAAGCAGCCTTGGACTTCTATGCACTAGAAGTGCCATGTGTTGTTGAAACTAGGAGCAAATCCATTGCCTAGACCTGAGTAGCCTACCATACTGGTTAAATAGCCATTGCAAGGTATGACCAAGAGGATAGTGACACAAAGCATCACATTAAAGACCCAGGGTCTCATTTGTGTAGCATGTAAGAAATCAAGGCTCAAATGCGGAAAAATGCTCTTTGATGAAACAGTAAAAGAACGTAAAGAAAGAAGGCTAAATTTAGATGAAGCGCTACAGTACGTAACTGGTTCTTTTCTGTTGTGGGTTTTAATTTGAGTAGGTCAGTGAGTGATTTATGTACTGCAGTAGTATGCGGGAGAACTGAGTTAAAACCGACTATTTCGCACACAAATGTATAAAGGATTTGATGTAATTGTAAATGACTAAGGGACAACTGGATTCGCACAATAAAAGGGTTATAATGATAGGCCGCAGTGTTTCAAAGCCCATGATGGGACAAAATAAAGTGACCACAATTAAGGGGTTTCAAGCACGGCGAAGCAGCAGCAGACTCCAGCTAAAGGATAAGAGAGAGGGTGTAAAGGGCAGAGGTCTGCGCTGTGCAGAGGAACAGACATGCATTGATTCAGACTTGGTTGGGGTACAACTTGCAAAATCGTTGGTGTAAATGCGTTAAGCAGAGTTCATAGTGCTTGATACCACCATGTGAAATTGACAAATGTGCACCCGTCTGAAAAATTGTTGACCTCCAGACTGTAGGAGCCAAAATTAAGGATGACTTTACATCGCCAAATTTGATAGCGATATTTATTTGCCGATAGGCTATTGAAGTCACTTCTTTTGCTCATTCCCTTTTTCTCCCTTCCGAGGTTTGTATGATAAATAATCAATAAAATCTCAACCATCTTCTACATTTACATATTTTACTGAATGAGGTCAAAGGAGTACAACAAATGCAGCCAAATACAATTGATTAAATTGTTATTGCAAATTTGTAGCATCATTTTTACACTTTCCCGACCATTCACTAAAACTCATTCATTAAAATTTTTCAATCTATTAGGTAGGATACTGTTGTCTCGTACGATTTTTTAATTTCCAACAGAAATCAAAAATGTTTAAAGCTTGTGAACCCAACATTTAAGGGAAGATTTGGTCCGCGTTTTAGCCTAGAAGAACGTCCCAATCGGCGTCATGTTAAACCAGGGGTCAATCTTTAGAGCTTATTGTGCATGCATTTTCAAAATGTCTAAGACGAAGCCCCTCTGTAAAATAGATCACGCATGTGTTGTGACGCTGAATCAATTCAACTAAATTAAAACAAACCCAAATCGTTCTTTCAAATGGAAGGCAGATTGTGGTGCATTCCCTTCATACCTGACTGCCGTAATTCCGCCCAACTTGGCCTTCCCGAGGGTGTCACGTGGTTAATGGAAGCGCGACATACCTGACTATTCACTGAATCAAGCCATGTGATTTTTGCTTCCCTTGCATCACGCGCATGAGAGCAGGCCTCAGCCCGATACAGCCATGTACTAGTCAGCGGTATCAACATTGGGCTATATAAGTTAGTGCTGGATACCTAAATCTAGAAGTTAAACGGCGCAAGTTTTGGGTGATGACCTTGCTGCAATGGTAGAGCTATGGTACTCCTTTGCTACTGCCTTGCGTCCATCTTTCCCGTCGGCTTTGTCCTCACAATTTGTAGCCCCCCAATGAATGAGTGAGTCACATCATTAGAAATTCCGGCACAAAACGCAATTGGAACTATTACGTGGTCTTGAAGATTACTTGAGCATGCTTGACTAAACTTCGTTTTCAACCTAACCAGCTCTTCCACACGCATTAACGAAAACAAGCCAGTCGGTACTTTAATATGCATTATCTCTCGATTTCCAGTTTCCTGTTAAACAAGAGCGCCTCGATTCCACTCAAGTGTATGCTCAAATTAACATAGGCCCAAACGGTTAATAGCTCACGCTATATCAAACCACCTGAAGTCATGCTCCTGTAAACTAATTTTTGTAAACGTCTTAAGTTTCTTCCTCTGTCTTATTAGTAGAAATGTTAGCGAGTTAAAGAGAGTTGGTGTCCTATATGCGATGACAGCTAAAACAAAGTGCAAAATCAGGTACACCTTTATTTTACTTCCGTTAATAGATGGTAACAATAACACTGAGGCGTTACGTCAAACGTCGCACATTATATACCTAATTGAGCTTTGCTAGACCTATCATCACTTGACGTTATTAGTACTTGGCAGGTAAAGGAGGGGACAACTGGCATGCAAAATGTTGATGGACGAATGGGCAAACAAACGGATCGGTAACTATGGGATGCATGTAACCTTATTATTAAATATGCCCATTTTGAAAAGGTGGAACGCGAATGAGGACAAAATGGTTTGTACGAAGGATGGCGAAGTAAAGCCGGAAGAGATATCGTGGTATCGATAAATCTGCTCAACTCGCAATCGCATTGAAACTAAGCCTTCGCAAGATCCATCTCACTTCCTTATTTACGTGGTAGACTTAAATCCTTTACGCGTCCATGTGGATATTATCGGTTCATTTTCCTTTACTTCCTGTAACAACGCTTACTCCAGCTAGGATTCTTTAAGCTGGTGCACCGAAGAACACCTCATTGTTGCTCCACATCTCTCAGATTTCGCATTTTACTTGCTGCCCAAAACAGGTGGTATTTTTCTAGAAGTTTTCATTGATTTCTTCCCAACTCAGTCAAAACTACATCATTCCTGGCGTTGCAATGTGGAATGAGGCAAAGAATGATACTTCCTGTCATAAAAGAGAATGCACATAGAACGTAATTACAATCCGTCTTGGAACATAAAGACGTTGGTGGAACCTTTAGAGCCCGTAATTTATATTGCCTTCAACGCAGCTCTAGGTGGACAGAGTGAGCCCTTTTGTATTGTTGACAATATCTTCCAAAGCAGGATTGGTTTACTTAATCGTATTTTCGCGCTGCTTATATTTCCTTGTCCATTTCATCCCCATCTCCCTCTTTGCTTGTATGTCGTTAGCATAAGTTCTATTTAGTAGGTTGAGCCATTTCAGCTGGCAAAGTTATCTGTGTTAATTGAAAAAGAGACATCCACCATTTTTACATCATTTTTGTTTTATTCCAACTGAAAAATAGCTTGGCTTCCAACAGGCATATTGGGTTCTCCAATGTAGCTATTTCACGGGTGAAACTACGACAATTATCGAGAACGTGGGACAAAATTTAGCAAGAGCCACTTTTGTTCAATCCGGTCCTAAAAAAGCAACAAATAGTGGCTTTAAAAGTAGTGCTTGGTTTTGCTGTTTTACTTGTCCTCTGGTTGTTTGGCACGTTTCCACACACATCTGCATAATTTTGCAGTTGTTTTAGAAGAGCGTTCTGCTTCTGCATCAGCTCACGAGCGCGCAGGGCTAAAGATCAAATATAAAGGAGGGCTCATTTTTATAAAATAAGGTAATGCTAACATGGTTTTAAGTCTTATTTGGTTTTGCCTTAAGTTCTTCAAAAATGTCAGATATTTTCCAATCAGCCGGCACATAACAAAATGGAAGGTAAAAATAAAGCAAAGACAGGAAGCGAGACGGCTAAGCAGTTTTAAGGATTCCAACCTTGCTTTACACTGCTTGCTGTTTGATGTCGCAGCCGACAAAATTGACGCAGTCTTGGCTTCCCAGACCAAGACATCTGGTCAGGCAAAAGGGACTGCTCACATAAAGGCACAGGCGCGTGTAACGAACCTGGACGTCTACAGAGAAAGGCCCCTATGATCCCTTTCTCCCTCGAATTTCCCGCTTATCAAATACGACGTTTTGATATGCTCAACACAAGTGAGATACCAAACCGATCTGAGATGAAAACGCTGTGCTAACCAATGGAACGGTAGGTCTCGGTCAACCAAACTTTCATCGATCTCAAACAAGAATTAGCCTATGCATACCACTATATTAATTCATCACAACTTCTTTCACCCGCTGGAAACAAATCAGTGCATTAGCGCTTTCCAGAAGTAGTTGGTGAATCACGAAGCAAGTGTGGGAACCCTGACCATTCTGCTGCATCTTGTACTCTCAAATTGTGTGTTGTGCAAATAAGGCTACATTCAGATTGCGTGGCTAGTAAAGATTTTAATTCACGAAGGCATTAGGCAGGCACTAACATCGTCGATTAGTAGCAATGCGAAGTCGCTGTTGCCTCATTACTGAGCCAATGAACTCACCACGAGCCAGTCTCTCACCCACGGAAGTGCCAATTAATTCCTACCTACTATCTAAGAATTTGCTTCTTGACGTGCTTTGACTTCTAAAATGAGAAGGTTGTGTGCAATCGAAATGGCATAAACAGCCAGGATGAACAAAGGCATGGGGAAGCGTTAAAAATGAATGCAGCTGCGAAAGGCATGGTTGCAAAACCACTGCTACATGTAGCGTTGGTGAGCACATCTCGCCTCATCGCGAATGAAATCATCCTCACTGTCAAATAGGAAAATCGATCAGTGCATGCTTTACTTAATTTGAGGTGGTGTCACGTATGTTGTCTATGAAAATAGCATTAACAGAAGTAGAGATTTGGCACGAGGATGTATTTTCCTCGCCGTTTCTCACTTATGTCTTAATATCGGACTCACATTGCCTGACATGAGTAGCTAACCTAAATACCCTTCTTCTTCAGTCCTTGCGGCTCCGATTCCAGCTGTATTTTAATGAGCAAATAAAAAATGGCTTCGTTTCCGTTTGTAGGGACGGCACGGCTAAGAATACTGGCGGATGTGAGAAATGTATAGTCAAACAAGGAAATTAGTATTTCCGTGATGAACAACTGCGCCCGATTTCAAGCCACAATTAAGAGCGAAATAAGGACGTACGTAAAAGGGCTAGCCAGTTCCGTTGAGCCAATGCTGCCATCAGCAAGCTACTCAGTTGGATCGGCGAAAATAGCATACATACAGGAATCGTCGCACTGACAGATTGATGGAAAGTTATTTCCCTCTCTCCACAAACCGTTCGTAATGTTGGATAAAAGTCATCTTCTTTTGCTCACCTTCACGCTGTGCTAGTGGGAACCCCTCCACGGGCCGCTCTGATAAGCATTGTTTATACCTTTGTATTTATTCTTATAGGCAAATCCAGCTTATTAACTATCTTACTATATAAAATCAACTAATCATTTAAAAGTTCTGACGTGGCAATTCAAGGTCAGTACTTGGCGCTTTCTCACGAAAACTCACTAGAATTCTTAGGCTGATTAAATAAACGGATAAATGCGTTTTAATCGCACTCCTTCCTTTTGACCAAAGACAATCCGTGTAATTTGATTGGCCAAATTTTAGTGCCAATAACACCACATGACATCTTACTGAGTTTCTGAAACCAATAAAATCAGCGGTTAAATGGTACTGAAGATTGCATTCGGCCGTCATAATACTGCGCGCGTAATTACCTACTGAGCATGTGCTTAGTCATGTGCATCCCCTTTTTTTTCCTGTCATGGTTACCTAGATGTGCATTGTCTCCGCAAATTCAATGTGGAATAACGCTACTACGGATTGAATGCCCAGCAAACATTGCACGATAAAATTATGCACGTGTGCAGTTTTCAAAATTATTCGGCAAGGAACCAAAAGTTGGGAATTAGACACTGGACACAAGATCTTTAAAGACCAGGTTGCCATGAAGCATGATATTAATCAAAAGTAAGCTTCAGACTAGCCCACTGTTGTTAAACTAATTACGTAGTTACAGTTCTATTTCATGTGTTAATCATGCTAGTATGAAATTGATTGCGACCGTGTTGACGGCTGTTCATGCACACCCACTAGCTTTGAACAAGAATTAATCCCATCTTGCTGGACAAATGTATATAGGGCAAGCCACGACGGAACGCCTTATTTCTTGGCACTAAACACACTGATTAAGTGGAATCATTATCACGTAAGTACGTTATCTATGATTGTATGCATACTTGTGGTTAACGTAAAGTTTGACATGAAAATTAGTGCTGGTATTGGGAGTCGTCGACTAGCGTAGGTTGCTATAAAATTACTTCAATAGCATGATGGCCGCATCTATCATTTTTCCACCCATATATAGCCTTACTATCTCCTTCATCCTCAACGGCACCGTCACAGAGATGTACCACTTGGCTATACACCATCGTAGTGCAGTGTTCCACCATAAACTGCTGTTTTCTTTGGAAATTTGCAGGATTGAATGGCCTGTGATTCATGCTTGACAGCACTGCCTCATCGTGGAAACGATGCTAAGTAAAAATAGATTCGACAAATGGTGAAAGTCTGTCAGCCATCCCAGAATGGTGTGTGAGATGGCAAAGACGGCCTTACGCTAAACTGAATACTCGAGCGTTTGTGCGACGTTGCTGTTTAGAAGATTGACTTCTGTACGACAATTATTTGCACCCATTGTGAACAGCTGTGCGCAAAAGTTTTTAGTAGGACAGCAGACTTTGTAACGAACACACTGTTTGAAGTGAAATTGTAATGAGTTTATATCTGCAGGGCATTTTCTAGTGAGTGGATCCACGCTTCGCCTAGGGTGCAGAAATAGTCACAGAACTCTTCTAGTGGTAATGAATGAAAATGTTATCCACTCAGTGGCTGAAAAGTAGTTAGGGAGCAGGAGAATATAGGCACTACCACTGATCATGGTCGTCTGCCTGTGGAAGGGGAGGTGATGAGGCCAAGTGTGCAAATGTGGTAAAGTTCAAGTAAACAAACAAATGTAAGGCATTAAGATGACAGTGACGAATATGCCAGAGAAATACGTTAGCATGCATGCAAAAACGATGTAAAAGGGGTCAGAGAGCAAAAAATCTAATAAGCTTTGGCAAAATGTGTCTGCGGTGTCTAAGAAGACGATCAAATAAATGCACACTAACCACTAGGCACCCAAAAGTTCTGCAGGTTGGCAAGCAAAATATTAGATAGAATGCGCAGCTTAGTGCATCAAAGAAAGGTGCTGATTTGTAAACATATAGGTGTGAAGAATAAAATAGCATGGATTGCAAATTACTTCGTTGCCTTCTGTTCGTCTCTAAGAATCAGAAGTCACAACCGGTTGTACATTTTATGCCTATTAGTTCCCAAGAAAAACTTCGTGTTTGAGCCTTCCATTTCCCAATCCCTGAGTCTTGTCTACTGCAATTCGCAAACGATCGTGCTTTTCATATTCATTATAACTCAAATGAGGTCTTTCGTGTTTCATCCATTCATTTTCAAAACCCCTAGGCGAATATATTGCAATTCGAGATCGGTTGTCCATTTCAGGCTTATTACGTTTAAGTGAAGCATATCAGGTTCGAACAATCCACTTTGCAATCCTAAAGTATTAGTTAATGCAATTCGCGACCGATCATGATTTTCATGTTCATTAAGATTCAGGTGGGAGCATTCGAGTTTCATCCACTCATTTTTTAGTCCCGCAGGCTCATTTGTGCATGCTATCGATTGTCCATTTCATGCCCTTTAGTTTCTAAGAAAAGCTTTTCGTGTTCGAACCATCCATTTACCACTCCTTTAGATCTGTCTTTTGCAATTCGCGACCGATCATGCTTTTCATATTCATCATGATTCAACTGAGGCCTTTTGTGCCTCATCCATATATTTCAGCTCCACCAGGCTCATTTATTGCGATTCGCGACCGATTGTCCATTTCCTGCTTAAAATATATTGAGTAAAGCACTTCCATTTTCCACTGCCTGAGTTCTGGCTACCGTAATTTGCAACCGACCATGCTTTTCACGTTTATTATTATGCTACTGATCTCCTTTTTGTTTCTCTCATGCATTTACCCACCCTTTTTCTCATTTCTTGCCTTTTGCAACCGGTTTTATTTTGTATGCCTCATGCGCTTAAGCAAATCTTTGAAGTGGCTTTTGCTCTACGTGTTATTTCAATGCAATTCTGTAGAATTATTTTATCATTAACACTAATTATATTGTGTGGGTTGCTTCCTGGAACCTCCTTGAATGCAGAAGCTGGATGCTTTCAGTAAACCTAAATACACCGAGGATGGTGGTGTGCATGGAAAGGATTCCACCCAGCAATGGAAATATGGCCACTTAAGTGACCGCAACCGAATTCGGCAGTCAGACAGATAAGGCTCTACAGTTTATTGCCGTCGGCCAAAGATGTAATGCATCCTGTCTTCTATGTATGTCCGCAATAGCTTAATGAAGCATGGCTGAGCATTCAAAAATATGGTAGCATATGAAGCTATGAGAAACTGAGTAAATATTTACAACACCATTTTCCTATCCTTTAATTTATCCACTCTGAATGGGATCAGAGCAGACGTTCAGATAGTAGTAGGAAGAAATCACCACCCTGCAACAAACGTAGGTTATGTGATGATTGAACGAAGCTGACTGAGGACAGACGTCTTCCTAAGTAGCGATAAGCTTTTGAACGATTTTGTTGTGGAATCTGCACATTGTTACACAACGCACCTTCCTAATGCGTTTGACAAAGTTAATAAACACGTGAATGCATTTAAGGGGCAAGAAGAATAGCTGGCAACATAAATATATCATAATATTCCAAGGAGAACTCAGCGTGTACCTTCTCTATCCTATTGTGTTTAGATAATTAACCTAAGACATTTTTGCGACTTTCTGATGCAGGAGACTCGCGGTAGTATCGCTTGTGCATTCAACCACGAAGACACTCCGCATTTTTGGCTTCGTTCCTTTTATGCTGTCGAAGATATCTACTCATGTTATTCGAGGGAGGCACAACGACCTACCGGCATGGTTTTACTAACGTTTGAAATCCGCAATCACCCAAGCATTCAAATCTATCGTTTGATACGCATCTGCATCACCGGTATCTCTTTCCTGAATAGATGCTTTGATGCTCAAACATAGGCGTGATTTTTGTGAGTGCAAAAACATCGAGAATCCTCAGATAGGCGAAAGTAAAGGTTTGCTACGGCAGTTTATTTCAAAGCCTGATTTCAAGTACATTTTAGTAGCTTCCGCTCAATCATTCTCGAGTTGAGAGCCGCAAAATCGTCAGAGGGCAGTCACAGAATACTGAGACTGATTTATTGCATTTCTTCTTTGTTCTGTGCTTCCAAGATGAATTACAATTTTTCAGCTCCCTTCTTCATTAAAACCGCCAGTGAGTAATGCCTCTGGGAATACGCAAAACACCACTCATCAACGCGTTTTAGGCTATGCAAAAAAATTCAGCAAAGACCAAAAAGAATGCATTGCAATTCTTCGCTTCTCTCTCCGAATAACCGAGTAGTTGTAAATTGCTTTATTAAGCCACCTTTGCATTGCCATTGCATCCTGGTTGTGCCTATACATGAAGCTCTGCAATGCAGGCCTGATCGTTAAGGTACCGAAGAAGGCTCTGGATCTGTAAGGCATGCCTTCCAGTTGGTTGAATTTCCCAAACTAGTTAATCGAAGTACGGCGACGAACATCTGTACCATGGCTGCCTTTACTCCAGAGAGCCATTACATGGGTTCGCAAAACAATCGCATCCAATAAGTGCTAAAGATGTGGTAGGAAGTTTACTTTTTAAGGTGTGGTGACTTTCCTGACCAGGAGATCAGGGTGACAGCCAGCAAAATGTTCGATGATATACAACAAAACGGGGCCCTATTCGCTGTGATTCGTTCTGCTTTTAACCGAAGCGCCGCCATTTAAACCGCCAGTGAAGTTTAAACGCGTCGAAATTGATTGCAGTGGGACCAATCCTAAAGTAAGAGGTGATGGCAATTCAACTAAATTTTTTAACAGTATATGCTGATAGTTGTGGACTTTAGCTAGAGACCCACCCTGATGCTCTATGTCAGAAACTGGCATTAGTATCGTGTCAGTCTGAGGCCAGGGAGGATTAGATCTGAGTCAGCGCATCAATTTTCGTGATTGCGCGTCATGACATGAACAGCCGTGTCCTATAATGCGATCTCAGGATTAGTAAGTCTGGGTAACAACCACTGCTCATGTCTTTGTATGGTCGCAATTTATCGTACACTGTTCATTCAAGATTGCATTTAGTTTCCCTCTTATAAGCTTACCCGTTTGCTTGTGTGGAGCCAACAAAACACAGACTGGCTTCTTTGAGATAAGCTTAGCAATAGTCAGTTTGAGTTAGGCACGAACTTATTTCGACATCAGGTATTAGCAATCCAGTAAATAATGGTGATTTGAAGAGCCAGCTAAATGGTTTGCCACTAGCTGCGGTTTCGTTGCTTTCATTGCACATAAGCAGAAACCAATTCTGCCTCGGATATACCAGGACAGATGGACGAGGCGGAAATTGCATTATTAAATTCAGTTAAAAACATTATTTGGGTGTTCAAGGGCGTCATGACTTCGCCGCCTGCATTCGGTAACAAAAATTATGGTGGGCTGCAAGTCAGTTGGTGACCAATATTTACGTATCATATTTACTAGTGGCATGCGTTGTTTCATTTATTTCACCTAGTCAACACAATTTATGAAGTGAAAATCCCGTTAAGATATCCCTTAAAATAAACTTTGTAGAAAATTAAAGCCATCACCCATATTTATAGAATTATTTTCCTTCGACATCAATGTAGATGGTAATTTTGACAGCTGAATCAACTGTTAGTAGGCATTGATGAGTCGCTTCCCTGCAAAATACTCTACCTAATACTAAACATGGGGCTTCCAAGTAAAGGTCGGAAGTAAAAAACTGTAGTCCTGCTTAAACGGATTATTTTATTTCTAATAAGATATCAATAATTGCTGGCAGGCTTCCTGACACCGCGATATTGTGCCAAATCTACGCCACGTCGCACAGCCCTCATAGGCGAAAGAATTGCAAATCGCCATTGAACAGTCTGTTGACCATAAGTGTAATTTCGCTTGTTGAATTTTATTTAACTAGCGGTTTGTCTTGGATTCAGCACACTAGAGCGGCACCTGCGCAAGGAACATCCGTACCGAATTAATACTCCACTTGGTATACTTAGTGGTCGTCTTTCGAATGCTGTGGGTTCATGTCTCAATCGAGGTATGCATTGTGGGCTTCCTCCAACATGTAGTATGGGGTGTCTTAGACCCTTAGATCCTTATGTTAGAAGGATGTAAGTGCAGTAGCAATAATGCAATGATTTCATTCATTCTACTTTACTGGGTTAGCCAAGTTTTCTCCCTTGCAAAATTTGCTAAGGTGTGTAAAAAGCGCTTTGCAACACTTGAATTAATAGCATTTAATCCCTTCGCTATCTACATAAGCCATTCAAATTAACGGAGACAGCACACTGACCGAATTATATTTTCATCACTGTTAAGTAGACTGCTACCACAAACCAGATGACACCGCCTTGTGCATATTGCCGTAATATTGCGTTTTCATGCGACGCAAAGGCAACGACAACGCAAGCGAACAACCAGAGCATAAAGGTTTGCACGAATATGCATCGTAGTTATGCCTATGCTTAATCAGAGACACCTCAGTGCTACTTTAAAACAAGGGAAGGTAATGCGTAAGTGGGATACACACAGTGCATACAGCAGGGCTAAGGGCTACTGATATTACCCGAGAGACAGCTGACTTCTGCACAAGCGATGATGGAAACCTAAAGTAGTCCCTTGTACAACATCGAGAGCTAAGTGCAGTCTCTATCCCATCCTAACCCTCCTCTCTGTGTCTCCTCCTGACCAACTTAGGAGGTCGCTATTCACATGGCGACCAATTGTTAAGGTGTGGCAACTGCAAGCTAATCATGGCAGGATCCGAAACTCCCTGTATACCTAGGCTGAAAATTAGAGACAGAAAATCACGAAAGGCTTATCTTAAGAGATCAAAAATACGGCTGGCAGATTACTTCCGTCGAAGGCCGCAAGTATGCATTAAGGCACCTATCTAATCTCTGAGATGGCAAATCCACTAGTAGTGTATCTTAGATATCGCAATACACGAATCCGCCAAAGTGGGCCAAAATTGGTTCATAAAAACTAAGTATACGTGAGAATGAAGGGATAAATAACAAAGGGATTTGGAGGCCCACCTTGGCGCTAATATTTAATTAGCAATGATTCCTACCAAGCAGAGAATAGAGAAAAGAAGGAGGAAATAAACTCACTTTTAATAGACACTTAGCACCGATGAGGACTATTTTACTTTGGCAAAATGTGATGCAGATGACAGGTATACGAAAGGGCTCAAGAGATAAAAAAGAGGTCCAACTACAGGTCGCAGTCTACTGACCGGCTGCCTCGAGGAGATTCCAGTACTCTTGATTCACCACCTCCATCGCTATTTGTGCACCCATTAAAAAGAAGGAAGAAGAACATCATTGAGTCTATTAAAAAGTGGCGTGCTTCAGTGGCCCTTTGGCCCTCTTTAATTAGAACTAATATGCTCTCCTTTGTTGGATAAGCTTTGATGCCATTAGCATATTCTAAAGGCGCAGAACAAATTCTACTGCCTCAACCTGCTTTACCGATGGACTGTATACGTTTTCAGTGATTACATCTGGCGGGGTGTGCGACTTTGAAGCAAGCATGAATAGCTATAGCAAGTGAGGAAATCATAGCAAGGACGACTAAGTTAGGGCAATTGCTCAGGCATGGAACGCAGACAAATCCAAACTGCGAACCCCCGGTTTGCTAATGGAGATGCCGCACTTGTAAGTAATTCTATTTTATTTTAAATGAATCGAATAAACATGCAATCTTAATTGTACCGACCTTTTAACACGCTAATAATCCTAGGTAAATGCTAGAGGAGTTTAAATTAAGTGTCTCAAACGAACTGACTAGAAGAGTAGGTGCGATGGCTAGCAGTTGAAAGTGGACTAATGTGTTGATATTTAAGCTGTAACCAATGTATGAAAAAATACGAATGGAACAATCTAGCGCAACTAGTTGGACAGCTAAAAGGACACGGATAAAATTGACAAGAAATAAATGGTTGTTTTCATGATAAATTAGTGAGTTATCATGAAAGGGGGACCCCAATTTATGCGATAACCGGGATCGTTGATGTTTGGATCGATGGCTCACTTTCGAGGCGTTAAAGTTCTGAATGATGAAGGAAAGCGCTGGTGCGGTTTCTCCTGTGTTTTCCATTTTAGTGGGTATGTGGATGGTTGTATTCTAACGTCAAAGCTCTTCCACATAACTGTGCCGATTCATGCCATACATGTGGAGCACATTTTATCAACTTTTAGAGACTGTCGTAGCAGGTGTGTGAACTAGCGCGCCTTATGTCTGGTTTAGTGGTCGCTAAAGTCCTTCAACCAGTGCGGTATTTCAAGGTATCGGTGAGCAGTTAGGTGCAATTAAATAACATTTGGAATCAAAGGATTGACCCACAATTAAAATCGAATCAAGGATATTGGATTACGATGGGTTAGAATTTGGTGGACAGGGTCAGCAACCCCGGGGCTCTATACGACATGCCAAAAGCAGTAGATTTTTCGAGATGCTTGCGAGTTTTGAGGCGTTCTGGGCTGGATAAATGAGAATGTACGCTTGAAGTATTACAGGTCTGGTTTTGTTTGACTTGGTTGCTTAGTTTCTCCCTTTTTGTTTGATTTCGCCAATCTTAGCATCATTTCCGCCCTGGCATTGTTATCTGACCCAAAATATCATGGCAAAAGGGTGGATTGTGCCGTAGAATGGTTGATTTCGTGAAATGTTTGCACCTGTCGAGCAATATTCTTTGCCCATCATAGAGACAGGGGTTTGAAGAGGAGCTTGTTAAGCAGATATACCAAAGACGTGAGCAGCGGACGGTTAGAATTTGCTTCAAATGCGAGCCAAATGAAGTTGATTGGGGTGGAATTCAGGGAAATGAGTCTCGTGGTGTCTGAAGGAGGTAAGTACCTCATGTCTTTTACAAACGTCAACTATCTTATCATTCATTGTTGTAGCCACGAGCTTATTTTGCAGTCAGTCCCGCCGCTCGCCCTCCATTCTTGTGCTGAACGTTTGGACTTAAAAATCTGCCCTTGATAGGCATTGGAAAGGGAAGGCTATAACGTTACCTGTGGTACTTAAATAGTAGCCCGTGAGCACAAGTCAAGATCGTGTTTACGGATTAATATCATTCCATGTGTATGTTGAGTTTCATCTCAGGTCAATTTCACTGTCAGGCAAGTTGGTAGAACAGCGTAATGCGTTAGTTGTGCGTACGTCGAAGGAAAAGTTGGTTCGGCAAAAAGATAGGACATGAGTCACTAATGTGTTAGATGCTATCTTAAGGAACGAATCTACCGTGCTACTGCTCAAACAGTGAAGGACCGCGGCAATACGAGTCAGTCGTGTCAGATGAAGTTGAAGCACTATGCAATGAAACATTAATTATTCTGATGAAGTTTGGTTGTTACTCGTAGCTTGCCATCATAGCGAGGAAGAGATAATTTTGTCCACGTGGCTCACCATTTTGTGTGCTCACATTAAATTGATAAACGCAAATAATTCCAAGTAATATGATAATCTTTGCCAACGCACACCAGTTGCAGATCTAACTATAGGTCACCTGAGCTTCAGAAAGCTAATGTCAGACTTAAAGAAAACTATAGTAGCACTAGGTATTCTTAAGGCGTTATAGAGTATGTTGTAGTTAACAAATAGGGATAGGGGATTAGGTTCGTAGACATCTGGCTGTAACATCACCACTTTGTACCGTCGCCTAACTAACACCCCGGATAGCATAGGCGCTGGAGGTAAGACGCGAGGTAAGTCATAACTATGTCCCAGACTTTTTAGATCCAATGGAGAATTAGGCGATGGCGATGGAACCGAGCTTGAATCTTGATGAAAAGTGAATTATGTCACTGGCAATTCGGGGATACCCAGTCGTTGAAGAGAAGCGTTTTAACGTCCAACACATGGAAAGAGGTTCAGCAAACCTACGAAAAGGAAAGGGCCATCGTGGATTAAGTATAAAAGCGATCAAAATCTCGACGGTGTTGCCTTCGGCTGGTAAGCAGTGAAACTGTAGAATGAGGATTAAGTACACACGCTTTGAACTCAATGAAGTGTGCAGATGATTGAAAAAGCTCTTGAAGACGTGCTAAAATACGACATTTTAAAACGATAATAATAAGTGCTGGTGCAGTGATTAATGTTATGAGAGTACCTATTTACGGTGGATTAAAGTTAACTACAGCACTAGTTACTCCTCCGTGGTTTCTTAATGCCCAACTGCAGCGAGAATCGAGTATAGTTGAAAGGAGCGCACTTTTAAAACTGAAAAATCGGAGCGCACAAGATGAACTGAGATGCAACTTAGCAGTCGTCAATATGATAGGATTGCATGATTTCACTTGACCTAGCTTAATGAGACAAATTCTTTGCTTAATTGGCTCTATCTAAAAACAAAGTGCATGAGGTGCCACAACAGTAGGTGTACATGATAAGTGTAAAGGATTTGGATTAAAACTTATATGAAGACAGGCGAAATAACAATCGAAATGCGGTCAGGTGGGGATCGTGATAGTTTAAAGTACTGCGCGTCACGTAATTCACTATACGAGAGACGCAATCGCAGTATGTTGTCCTGTGATGCCCTCGCGACATAATGCTTGGATGACACGACCTAGGTCATGGAAATGTTGACCAGGGTTAACATGCACTAA
>MIEF01008111.1:0-11802 GCA_001870725.1 Taenia solium | reverse complement strand
ATGTTCAGCCGCCGCCTGTGCCATCGTGAATGCAACTTACTATCTGTAACACATTACTTTATTTGATTCTCTCTCTCACCTGCATTTTTTTGGATGTTGTGAAATCACTTGGATCAATAATATTATTACCTATTAAATTGCTGAAGTAACAGCGTCTTCTTAGTGTCGCGGGTTTGTGACGGGTGTTGTCTCCCAGTTTATGGTAGCTGTGTTTGTACCTTACCGTTTCTTGAGCGCATGTTAGTTGGGAATGCGATCGTAAGAATGCGCATGGCCTTCTCGGTATAAAATCAATTGCTTCCTTAGTGTTTAGGATGGAGTCGAATGAAAGCACTTGATGGCACACAGTGGCCTGTGGTCATCGGTTCCTCTTGGAGCTTGCGATGTAGCACTTTTCTCTATTTAGCCCAGTCGTAGTTATTAGAGTTTGCTTTGCTATAATCATCAGTTATGTGATTGACCAACGGTATTGGGCATCCTTGTTTCGTGAATAATTTTGCCGCACTTCCCTTTTAACTTCGACATTCAAATTGACGCATTTTTTTTCACTTGAAATCCACACGACATGAGTTTTCTCCACTTACTTTTGCATTTTAATGAACTAGTTTGACTTGGTCAAACATCGTTGTTTGATGCTGTTTTACTAACTTACTGGGTTTGAGGTTTGCTTTCATCTACGAGATCACCTATGTTTGCATGAAAAGCAGTTGGTCGATATAGCCTATTAAAGCTCCATCCTCACAGGAGGGTGGCTGTTGCCACTTAGGATAAATTCCACCCCGTTTCCAAATCCCAATCATTTCGGCCTTATTCGAAGTCATTTGTGATCCACTCTGCGCTCGCTCCTCCTCGGTATGCCACCCATTTGCCTGCATACAATTAAACCTTTCTCTTCAGCTGATTTATCAGCGAACTTGTTGGAATATGCTTTGCAAAATGAATATTTCAATCCATATGCGTCTGTCAGGGCCTTGTTCTTGCAAGCCGCATTTCATTTTGGCGTGAATTCGAAACATCCGAAGGTAGTGGAAATGACGCCTCATCTTCCTTCATAGTTGTCTCAAGGGTTTCTTATTTTCTGTAGTTGGGAATGCAGCATTTCGATTTCATTGGTCTTCCCATAGAAGTAGGCGAATGTGAACGAAAGCTACTGCAACCCTCGCGGCAGCTTATACACTTCGACATTTTTGACACTTGAACAATTACTTTAGGCGATAATAGCAGCAGTGAACTAACCGTGATAACCATGACCTCAAGCATGATGTGTATCTATGTCTTAGGATACGTCCTCCGTAGATTAATATTCGTTCCCCACTGAGGTCGTAGCCATGAAATGGGGGCTTTCCCGCGCGTTGGCTGTCACAACTATGAAGTCGTCTTTTTCTAATAAAAGGTTATCTTTGCATTTTCCATTAAATCTCTTAGTTGTGCGCTGCTTAATGCTCAGCATATAATTTTCGCTGCTTTATCCGGATAGTAAAAGAGATCCGGACATTGCACGACATTGACGATCATATTGTTTTCTCCATCTGAATGCTTCACGTTGATAATGAGTGTTTTGGAACTCGCGTTCTTTTTAATCCGATGCGTTTTTACGGACTAGGGCACTCATTTGCAGTGTTTAGTATCCCAATATGCAATTTTGTTACATGACAATCCACCTCGAATTTGAATAAAACAGGTATTTAATCACGAGGGATTTTCGGTCACTAAAGCAGACGCTTGAACAAAATTTGAGGTTTAAACCAGTGACAGTTTCCGTGTGAACTGGAAGTGCTATCCACTCACATCCTCTCAAGATGCGAATCACTCGTTAACAATTGCAATAAGTAGGAGACATTTTGTCAAGCAAGTGGCATCAACCACCGGATCTGTGGTTCCATCGGGAAGTAGGATTGTTCCAATGCCATGGACCTATGTAGAGAAACTTCGCGTACTTGCAGGTGAAGTGCGTACTTGCAGGTACAAAGAAATTTAGACGCTATGTGGGCGCAATGCACCGTTAGATTCACAGGTATCGACTTTGTGAATTGTGAAATTTAGTGGTTCTCACAAGATTGACGTGCTATTTGCAATTTCTTTGACATGCAAAAACAGCATTTGTCTGCCATTAAAAGCAACAGGATGAATCCCTTACTGTTACAATTTTGATTTACCATAGGCCATCAAAGCATAAGGAATGCGTGGTTTGGAAGAGCTAAGGTGTGGTAAAAAGCTGACTGCTTGGAAATTGCAGGGTATATCTTCCTACCGAATTTGTAATTGAGTAGATGGAGGGCAAGCAATGCCAAGAAGGAGAAGATTACAAAAGCTCTAAGTAGTGTTTTTGATCAACAAATGACAATCAAATTGCTTTATTTCATGAAAATGACTGCACTTCGTTAAGTGGTTTCACATTAGTGCTGAAAGTCTCTAGTTTCCATATGCGGAGCCCTTGCAATGCGCAAGAACTCGTTCACAACGTGACATCAACTCATTAGCTTGCAATGTTGTTCTCTACTCAATGAATCGTGTTGGGTTGCCGCATATGATTGCATTATTTTACCACGGTGGTATGGTAAGTCGGTAACTTGCCCTTTTTCTGCTCGGATGGGTGTTGGGGCGAGCGGAGTTGTGGTTCGTAATCCGATAGATCATCCGAGCTCTTATAACTTCCACAACTGACTTCGTGACGTCAGGGCCACAAACAGACCGTGCCCGAAACCGCTATCAATAGCAAGAGCAGAAACAAGATTCTGGTTCCTCTCACTTGGTGCCGTATGCAGCATTTATTCGACTTACTTTCCATGCATTCCATTCGTTTATTCACTTCCTTTTTCCACACATACGCCATGGCAGCACTGCCACATTACTGCTCTTTTGAAGTGATGGGCTGACACCGACCGCCATTTCGTCCTGCCATCTCTATCTTGCCGCAAGGCAAGGGCTGACTCAATGCGATTTGGAGTCTTTTCCGGTTGACCCCTCTGAGTGGTGTCTTCCATCATGACAATCAAATCACCGAATTCAGTGGATAGGTGTTTCGAGTTTAATGTTTAATGCTAGTTGTCGTGCGAGTATGCCCTGCAAAGTGATAAAGGGCAAGTTAAGCAAGTATAGCGTCTTCAAGTTAATTCCCTTGCCAAAATCGTTCGTTAAAGATGAGGCCAGGAACATCTGTACCATGGATGCTCTACTCCAAAGAGGCAGTACAAATTTGTAAAATAATCTCATTCAAATAGCGCTAACAACTTGATCTAAAGATTGGATTTGGGTGTGTGGTATCTTTTATGCCCAGAGAATCAGTAGGAATAGAAAGTATACGTGGAATGCTATTTAACCAAACGCACTCCTTCTTAATGCAATTCATCCTACGTCCAAACACTAACCACAAAATTTGCTCCTAATGAAGTTCAAAGGCATTATATCATTTATTGCAATGGAAATGATCTGGAAACCAGGTATGACGGCATTCGCTATAAATTCTCAACACCAAGTTCGTACAGATGTGGGACGCATTGCCTAACAAGGCGACATTACATCACCTAGCTTAATAGGCGCGACTGCAGTGATAACTAAGCTGTGCATTTTAGAGGCCAAAACGGTGTGAGGTTGAGTTTGCTCAGCGTCTTATCTGAGTCGCCTCACAACACCCATAGCTGATTCCGATTATACGGTCTCAGATCTAATAAGTTTAAAGGGCAACCACCACCTTTGCCTTCACTTACTTCCTCGTGAGCAGACTCCTTTGCTCAGCCGTCTTGACGAAATTCAGACTATTGTCTCAAGGTAGATTATGCAATCGGCAGTGTAAATCAAACATGAATAACCTCAAAATCTACTAAAATTTGTCAGCAAAATTTGTGGAATGGAAGGCTAGCCTAATAACCTACTACCAATTGCCCTTCTAGTTTCGGTACCTCACTTATGTAAAGGCCCATGTCTACCTTAAATACTCCAGCACAGATGCCCTCTCGCTGCGTTATTTAAATATCTTAGCGCTTTAAGCATTAAACCCAGCATTGAAGACTTTTGATTTAACCTTCAAAATACAGCTGGACTTTGCTGTATGCGTTGGGCCGAAAAGAAATTCAATGCCACGACTTAGTGTGCAACCCAAATTTTAAAAAATGCAAAACGGCAATAATGACATGTTGGCTGCAATTGGACTCACGCAAGAGGGGTACGAAATTTGAGGTGGCACAATGCCTAATCATCGCTTGAAGCTCAGACAATTCCTATTTTAGCATTTGCAAAGGGAACGATTTGCCATCCTATTTAATAACACAGGACCCTTCTGGAAGGGTAAGTCCCTAAAGCTAAGTGCTACACCATAGCATAAGGACCCCATCAACATCTTTTAAATGGATTGATGAAATACAACACATAGGGTTTGGCAATGAGCGCATAGAGGCTCGGAATATGGCTGAACTTGTTTCGTAAGGCAGACCAACTCGAATTACACCCAGCGCGTATGATTTGCTGTCTCTGTTTTAGGCATCTATTTTGTATGGATAGTGTTCTTCGCCTACTACCGTGGGTATCTTGACAGTATAACAGGGTGAAAAGCTTACAAATAGCTGCCTTGTCTTGCACACATATCCTTCGAATCTGAGGCATGCCCAATTCGCTGCATTAGAATAAACTTACAAAATCGCCGTCGCACTGATGAAACATAGTGTCCGATGGTCCCGAGGGCTTAGCGACCACTTGCGATCCTCACAACGTTGGAGTGGCCTCACCTCTAAAGCATGGAACATGTTTCACCTTAAATTATGATGACAAACTATACGTCTGATATAATGGCTTTGCCTCAATTGCTCCTTGATGCCTTCCTATTGGACTAAACTCATTCAATTGTTGCAGCAGTGGGCTACGCAAATTTTCATCTCTCGCCAGTTTGGCACCAGCGAAGGCGTTGGCGCGCATTTATGTGACAGACAAGCAATCCTCAGAGCGACAGTTGGTTCGCGAGCTACGAGTAGAGGAGCCTTCAATTTTGACCTGGTTACCGCTGTTTGCATATTGGCTGTGTGGGTTTGTGGCACAATCAATGCAACTCCTGATTAAAATGATTGAGGCAGTGGACAGTAAACCTAGCTAATGAGCAGAGGCAATAAAATTTTTGGCCATAATGTATGCATCAGGATACTAACCAAACAATTTCTTAGCAGATAAGATAGACATTAGCTGATGCTGCATTTATTTCCATAAATCTTTTGGTTTTACATTTAAAACCTAAATTAGAAGGCTACTCACGAGTGTAGAGGCAATGCAATGTGTAGTTAGCTCGGGAATTACTATCAATAAGAACAGCAAGCATACAAAAGGCACTTTTAAGGTGAGCTGCTTTTGTTGTGCCTGAGATCTTACTGCTGAAAGACGTGTTTTAAGGACGACACAACCGCCATCGCAATGTCAACACCGCTAGCACAACTGACTACACATTAACCATTGACCTTTGGGCGCAAGGTGCAACTTTGCGTCTCCCATTCGTTTATCAACCATTGCATTCCATCCTATCGTCAGTCAATCTGCCCAGTCCTCACCTTGCATATCTTTTCACATTTCATCAGGCGTTTCGCCACATCTCCCATACAAATGAGCGCACAGCCTTCAAGGACATGCATCATCTTTACCGCGATTCTCATTGACATGGAATCTGGCTTGCACTGACTTTTGATTGGATTGGCATTACACACGCGCTGGAATGTACTAGACCAAAACGATGGGTGGAGGATGAATGGATAACTCTGTCCCTTGGAAGTTGCATTTTAAATACTTACATGTCTGTGGTAAAAGAACTATTCATTACGAATGTGGTAAATCCAGTCTAGGCTTAATAGTGCAATAGCAAGAAGTGGAATGAAGTATATGTTGCCAGCAGCAGCATTAGTTATAGGATTCCTCATGGAAGATGTTACTGGTGCAGCACTCTAAGCTCTCCAGTCGTGTTTCATGTTCCCATTCTGTGCCTCCCCCGCGTTACCTTCTCGACCTGCACTCAAAGATATCTGCAGTGGCTTAAGGCCATTGACACCGAACAGTTGAGTTGATGAAGTTGCGACCCAAGGGATTAATTGCCCGTTTCCATCACTCACTTAGGGAGGCACAGTTTATGCAGAATAGGAGCACTGACCAGTCGACTCGGTGACATTCACAAGTCTTCTGTGTGACATGTTGCTGTTAGAGACCTTAAAAGTGAGAATGTCATTATGATTCCCATAAGGACAACATGTTGCGCAAAGCAGTGCATAGCGATCATCGGTCCCAACGATGACCCCTAGCAGTGGCGGTGGTAATGTTGAGATAAGAATGGGCCATTAAATTTGTGGAATGCTTTAACAATGAAAGAAGACCAACCTATGGAAGCAGATGCAGTTGACAAAAGAAAGGAGGTTTAGCGCTTCTTTTGTTTCCTTTTACAAAAACTTTTCCAATATGATCTCTGGTCACAAATGGGGAAATTAGGTTTCCCTGATATTCGCTCTGCTTGTTCGAAGATAGTTTTGGTGCATTGGAGTGCAACTTGTCCCTCATCAATGCATAAACGGTAATTGTAGCCAAACCGAGCGCCACCATCAACACACAAAATTAAAGTTGAAAACTATTTGTGCAGTTGTATCGTTGTAGACACTACTCACCTCATCCTACTCCATTGTCCCTTTTTGACTAGTTTTTAATCCATCCGCTCATTTGAATCGCGGAGGCTAGCCCCATGCATGGACTGGCACCTCACACAGCAAAATTAGTCACGAATGCAGACAAGTGTCTCATGCGCAGCACCGAGTATGCCAAATAGGGCAGCCAACATGATATTATGCAGTCTAACGGCTTTTCTATGCATTTGCTTTCTCAGGAGTTTAAGCTGCATGTACAGTCCCTGCTTGTCTGTTGATATTTTCGCCTGAAATGTCTTATGGTGTGCCGTTTCGAAGTAAAAGGCACACAATTATTTCTGTTGCTAAAATTCTTATCCTGGTTTCACTGGGCTCCCACTGCGATGCCTTCCTAATGGTAGGAAGTGTTCCAAACTTTTATTCATTTTGCGATGCCTCAAAAAGGCCCCATTCTTGGGAGTGAAGGAAAGACGCTTATTGCTTATAAGGCAGTTTGAGCCCAGTTCGGTTATCTATTCTCACATAGGCAGCTGTGGGTGCCACATACTGGGCAGTTTTCTTCGTCGCATTTGAGCTCAAATGATTGGCAGCAAGAATGATTAGATATTTCGGGAGTGATTGCTGCCTAACGAACAAATAGAGGCACAGCCACCATCCATCTCGGTGTCAAAGGCTACACCTAGGAATGTCCTTGGAGCTGACTGAGGTGTTTTCGTCTATCGGATGCAAATTAATGCGCAGCATAGTGCGTGTTGGACAGCCGAATCTTCTTTTCCATACGTGATTTCCTTTGGTCAAATTGCCGCCGGCGCAGAAAATGAGTTTGGTAAACAAAAGCTCCGAGTATCAACTAATGCATCGCCATCAGGCATCCCGAGTTGGAAACTACATTCAAGCCGGAGCGTGCAATCGTCTCTTTATGCTGGCGCACCAGCTTCATCAAGTGACGATGCGGCCGCAATTCAGTTTCGTATTAAGGGTGTGTCTGCCCCTCCTTCCCGACTTATCAATGCTCTCTCCCCGCCTTCCATGCCATATAGCTGATCAGCCGCTTTTCCTGGCTCTCAACAGCTCAAGGAGTTAAGCAAGCGGTCACTACCCTTGCAAATTCTACGTCAAATTGGAATTATGCAAGTCTCTAGTAACTAAGTAATTTCGATTTCTGAAAACGGGTACACGGCTGACAACAAGTCCTGTGAGGACATAGCCAACAATGCATGGTCTTGCGAATTATACTTTGGTTTGTAAAATGTGGTCCTTTAACCCACAACAAATTTGAGCTGCTTTTCTATTTTTCTCTGCAAGAAATAAATCTTTTCCTCAGCCGAACCTGTAGGTGTGCCAAGCTATGACACAAATACGGCCTTTGACAAAATTGAAGTTAAACAACTGAAGGATTTCAAATGTTTATCAATGCATTGGTTGCTATTCGTTGGAAGTCACATATAATTGCAGTACAGAATAGCTTTATTGAGAATAACCTCATATAACCTGACCTTTTCCACCCTCCATTTAAAATGCTCACATACCGGTAGCGAATACTGTTTGTCAAGTGCATAACTTCTACCCGACTGAACTTTGAAGGTCCGACATACAACTGAAATGTACTAAGAGATGCATTTGCATACGATTTCGATTTGATATTCATACCTATGTATTTGCAAATACGTTCTGAGCAGTGCTTTAAAAGTTAAGAATGCTAACCCTCCTGCGTTGAGTGCCGTGATTATAATCCCCAGACTTGTATAAAGGTCTGTCATCTCAAAAACGATATAGAATGCAATAAGCAGTAAGGTACTGAAGTCACGGCCACTTTACAATATAATTACTCAACCTTATGGCTTCATGGCCTGCAGCGAATTAGACGGTCGCCAGATTCTAGCTGCCTCCGATTCAACCGCAGCGCAACCTCAAAAGGTGGCAATGCCTTCAGTATATTATCTTCTTTTAGCCAGCATGCCATGAACCATACTTCTGGTTAAAATTCCACGTCACACTGATTCTGACGCGTCACACATTTTTTCATACTAGGACTACTATCCTAACATTTCATGAAGGACTGCCTTTGCATTTGACACTGATCAGGATAAAAATAACAGTAGAAAGCGCTGGTTTCACATCTTATATTGGGCGTATGCCGAAGTGCAAAGAGCGTAGTTGAACATGCGCACGTGCGAAAAGGGTTGAGACAGCCGATTGGAGAGCTCTAAAACGCAGATAGCTAGGTGGATGATTATCACATTTCTGTTTGGATGCTTAATTATATTCGAAAACCTGGTGACTGAGAAATACACGCTCAAATACCGACCGTTTGGTGGTACTATATCACTGTCTGATCTTTCCAAACTGCCGATACAATCTGGCGAAATGCAATGCTTACTTTATCAATGACAACCAAGCAACAGTGGATTGGCCTCGCACAGCCAGATCTACTTCATGTGAGGCAGTACATGAACTCCGTTTCCCTGTACAATCGCACTGTGTTAATAATAAGAGCTAGGGCATTACTGAGCCATCATTTGCAGTTAGGGGTAAAAAAACTAACTCAAAGGTCACCAAATTCTTTCAAATTTTTGTTGAAACAATTTTTACTTACATTCTATCCAAATAATTCCTGCCAAATATCTGCAAAGCAGAAGAGATCAAGGCATTAACATAAATGATGATCGCGATCTATGCTTGTTAGACAAAGAATGCCTACAGAAATGATGTAACTGCATGTGGTTTTTCACTGCCTCCCACGTCTGATAAAATTTGTAGCATTCTAGGCAGCATGGGCGTACTTCTACATTCTCCGCTCTCGGGGCTGCAAAAGGGTATAGTAAAGCATTAACTGAGGAAGATTCGCTTTGCGGTGCCAAGTGCATTGCTGAAAATCAGAGCACACAGAAAATTCAATCAAAGGTTATAAGACGTAAACTCACAAACATGTGCACGGATAAAATGACTGAGGAGTGAATCGAAATTCGCGAATGGAACGGAACACAAACTGCATGAATTGTGATTCGCGACTGTTTTATGGGGAGTAAAAGCCATTATGGTAATTTTGGCATACATGGGCTTATAAAACAAGAAAAATATAGCAGCATTGCAGTTTCTCTAACCCTTTTGATGCCATAGGAGCATGCCAAGGGTGTTATAAACCCCTGGACAAGTCGGACAAGGCAGCCTTATGCTTGCTGAAACACATTGAAAGCACATAAAAAAGAAAATTAGACCGTGCTGCGATCCATCTGACTCGTTCACCTGCTCATTAAGTCTTTATTAACTTATTTGAAGCTAATTCTCTTCCACTGCACACGTTTCAAATCTTCGTAAGCTAACGTCAAATATCCATGCATAAACAAGCACATCCAACCACGAATACACGTTTTTGTTATGTGCTTATATATGCACACAGAAACGTATGTGCAAACAGAAATAAAATCCGCCTACCATGATGATTGCCACGCATATGTACAAGGCATAAGGTGATGCTTCTGAATATCTCGGAGCACAGTGCACATATGTACACGTCCATTCTGTTGAGAAACTTACGGCGATCTTAGTGAGTGAGCAAGAGAACCGCCTGGATCTGCCTTTTAACCTAACGTGTGATTAAATTGCGGAGGAGCAGTGGTCGCGCTTTTGACCAAAACTTTTAGAATTGAGGTCATGCGAATAAAGTTTACCTCATTTCACTTGCTTTTTCGTTATGTCTTCCGAAAGATAGGCAATTCTTTGGTTTTGCTTCTTCTGTACAAATCATAGATTCGTTTTTCAAGAAGACCCTTATCATGTCGAGCATTTTAAGGGCTTTATTTTCCTCTACTTCTTCTCTTGCAATAAGTGCTCGAGAGTTACTCATTTGACAGTTGTCATCAAAGGAAACCACCACAGCACATGATGTGTGCGCTGCATCAAATCACTAATTACTCCCAAGACATTCGTCCTGTCTTTCATTAATTAGCCTTAGCTGATTCTAGCGATTTCTACGCAGAACTGGAAGGCTCTTTAGCAATGAAGAGGTTGCCTCGCAGTTGCTTGGTGATTTGACCTTCAACATGTCAGCGGTGAGTACATGCTAAAGAAGAATGTGCAGGGGATGGAAACAATTTTCAAACTCTCCTAATTACTCCTGCACAGAGTTTAATGCCCATAATAAAGTAGGGACACGAATCATCAAAGAACAGAAAATAGCACTATGTGGCATGCATAAATGATGGAGTTAAGGTGTTAAAATAACCAGGAAGCCAAACTCACCATCTTTTTGTACCGTTAGACACCAAAACCTGCTTGTGCTCTCGGGGTTGATGGCGATTCCGAACGAAGCCATACCTAATTATACAAACCATGCATCGCCAATTCCATCTTCACCATCCTTACAGACGAACCTACACCCCATTATGCGCAAAGCATGGGTAGCATCATTTAAAGAGAATGAAATAATAGCCTCGGCTGCATGGGAAATTCGCAACAAGATGTGGAATCTAGTAGTTGGCCTAATTACGAGGTGTGTCAAGCTGCGTTTGGTAAATTTAGACATAATATGGAGAAAGTCAATCACGTGAATGGAAAATTCTACAGCAGGGCATCGCCTAAAACTGGAAGGGACGGAATCTCCTTACTGTTATCGGTTACAGTCATCATTAGGTGCTGGTGTACAAACGCGTTTTGACGTAAGAATAAACATACAAAGCGTAAAAATTAGCTTTGCAATGATTTTGGTAAAGAATCAGTGAATTTCTAGTTAGGTAGATGAATATGAATGCATCCAGCCATTAGCTTCCAGGCATTACGCTCCTTTCTTTACCATTTAACCAATTTCTTGCCCTAGACAAAGGGTTGCATCCATTTTACATCGCTTTGTCGTACTGATGTTAAACATCTGGGGGCCACAATTTAAAGCCATCACTAGCACTCTAAGTACAAATCCCGCCCTAGTTTCCTGATCCAAATGAAAGCAAATGCTAGCCATGCTGATGATCCTTTGTAAATAGAGGTGGCGATACAGGCTACCCCATTTATACGATTCATCACCTTTATATGGGTGACTTGACTCCAAGTTAGATGTCCGTGCGAAACATTAACTAGGGCCAGCTGGCTACAGGCTGGATTCACGAGTGGAGTGTAGACTTAATGTAAGCGCAGCAAATCCTGATAGATTTGACACAACTATGTTCAAGTTGCACTCACACGTGTCTATTGCTTTTCAACGTCTATT
>MIEF01008103.1:0-19675 GCA_001870725.1 Taenia solium | reverse complement strand
CGCTTGAATGAACCAGTTCGTCGTATCAAAGGCTCAAAGCATGGTTTTAAGTTACCATTACGAGCTAAGCTTACTTTTGCATAGATGTTGCGTTCGCCTGGCGGTTGAGGTTGCAATAATGACCTGACACCAAATGACCTGCATCATACATGGCAGCTCGCTCGCTGGAGACTGATTACAGCCTTGTAGCGTGCTATTTGCTATGTGCAGTGCCAGCAGATAAGGCGCCATGTGTCAGGCAGATTTATCCCGTCACAACCATCCTCTGGTTTCGTACGCCCCACTAAAGGTGTACTAGTAAAGAGCCCATGTATGCTCGTTAAAGTAGGGTACAACAAGTTAAAGGGTGAAGACAAATAGTGAAATTTCAGAACTCCGCTTTCTACCTGATCAATCGAGCTTATGCAAAATTGCTGTTGCCTTGCGTGTACACGGGTACACAAATGGAAACCCGCGCACGCATCACACTCACGCGGGCTTGGCACCTCAGCATCACACCATTGCAGAGGAGCCAAGACCTCACACGCCACCTGGCTTGTGTGCGTCTGTGGTGCTAGCAGAAATAAAAGGTTTGGCGGCCGAGCTCAGAGTTGACGTCCTGACGACGCAATTTTGCACGTCATGCGGTGAGTGACTAGAGACTTCATGCCAGCTTTTGCCACTGAACCGAATGAGGAATGGACAAACAAAACGACAGATCCAAGCGTTCTAACTGATGCTGTCTTTCAAAGGAACAGGTTGTGCCTCTGGGTTGGATTTGGTAGCTCTCCGAGCGCACAGATTAAGCAGATACCAAAAGTGTAAGGCATTCGTTTTAAAATACTAGCGAGGACAAATAAAGGGTGGGGCAACTAATAATACGGGCTCGGAAAGACTGCAGTAGTGCTTAGAGAAACTGCAAACTAAATCAGAAGGGGTGATTCACATGTGGATCCATACCTCGCCTTTTCATATCCTAGTGTGTCTTTCAAGATTGAACCGTCGGATGTCTTGTCTCAGCCGTAAATGACAACGCGATTTTCGGCTTCAATTTTTAGTCTAACATGTCCCGTCGAGAGTTCGGTTGAGTTCCGCCACGGCGGATCACTGTGCCAAAACCACCCATTACTCCATTTTTTAACGTGTTGGCCCAGCAAAGTTGGTTTAACGCATAAGATGCTTTATTCCATGGGAAAGGAAACGATTTTGTGTTTGGTACATTCATTCGACCTCAATGTGGTGCTTTGTTTGTACGAACTGCCGGTTTCTGTCACTTGGGTGGTCATATTGTACTAGCCGGCTGGTCGGCCTATGGGCCATGTCAACAGTGTAGCGTTCTGAGACTTTCTTTAAGGTAAAAGAAGGCATAGTACTTGGACGGAATATATATTGTGGAAACAGAGGGATTGGGGAGGGGAGCCGTTGGCACGGCCCAAGGTCCGGTCAACCGGCTAGTACAAATTGGCCGCCCGAGTGACCGAGACCGGCAGTTCGAACAAAGAAAGTATTACAAACGGCCCTTAATCCATCTGTTTACTGAATATACTCTATTCAAGTACTATGCCTTCTTTCGCCTTGAGTGAAGTCTAGGGACTCTACGCTTAAAATTGGCAAATATTCCTTGGCGACTCAATAAAAAAAACTAGCAAAAGTAGGTTTTATCAATTGTAAAGGCTTCCATATATGGAGAATTTGAGGGCAAAATAACTTATACGCTCTCCGATATAGGAACGAAAAATCGAGACTATCAATGCTGACACCTGAATAAGTGATTAACTAAGCCGTCACGCATTCATCTAATCATTGCTTCGACACATAGTGTCTATGTTCGGACAAATTAATGGTTATCTGTGCAAAGAAAAATCCGATTAAACACAAACTCCTAAGGAATGATCCATTAAGGGTAATTCGTATGTATTTAGGTGCTGATTTTGTGATCTTTGTGCAAATTAATTTAAGTTTAAATAGCCTGAACTTACCTATGAAATTTCATGAGAATTTGTTAGAGTTACTGCGTCGTGTGGCATGTTGAATTGCACACAAATAGATTAGATTTTAAATGAAATTAAAGAGGTATGTGAAGATGTGAAACAGTGCACATGATACAATTTTTTAAATAGTTTAAATTACATTTGATGAAATCTAATAGGTCGCTTGCGCGCTTTACAGGTTCGTTGCAATTTGTACTGTATGATGCGGGCCCTGATTCTCATAGGAGGATTCGGCACTCGATTACGACCCCTTACTCTAAGCGTGCTAAAACCGTTAGTTGAATTTTGCAATCGACCAATGCTGATGCATCAAATAGAGGCCTTGGTAAAGGTAAGTCTTATGCTACTAAATGAAAAGGTTGGAATCAAAACTGTTATTCTCGCAATTAATGAGGAAGCTGCCTGTTTGGAAAGCGAAATCCGAAGGATGTGCAAGATGGTTGTCAAAAGCTCATTATACGATTTCTAGGTTATCAAAAAATCTGGTGTTGATGTGATATTCTCCTACGAATCCGAACCTCTTGGTACAGGTATGGAAAATTTGTATCCATGTAGCTTTAAGGTGGACCACTAGCCAATGCGGCGCACTTGCTCTGCGAATCAGAGGAGCCATTTTACGTTCTTAATAGTGACATAATTTGTCAATATCCCTTTAAGAAATTAATGGAGTTTCATAAATTACATGGAAAGGAGGGAACTATGGCAGTACGCCCTTTTTAATAATTTTTTTCTAGGTAACAAAAGTCAAAGAACCCTGCAGATTTGGTGCAGTTGTCTTTAATGATCAATCTGGTACTGTACAGAGGTTTGTTGAAAAGCCATTGGATTTCATTGCGAACAAAGTAAATGCAGGTCTGTACGTTTTCAATCCCTCCGTGTTGCGAAGAATTGAGGCAAGTTGCCATAGCTTGTTGTTATGTTTGCACAGTTAAAACCTACCTCTCTAGAACTAGATGTGTTTCCCCCAATGGTTGACGATGGTGAATTATATTGCATTGAAATTGATGGTGAGTCGCATTTTTTTGAAGAACCATAGCGATCTCAACAACTTTTGGCAGATAGCTTATATATCTTGTTTCTTATAGGGATTTGGATGGACATAGGACGCCCTAAAGATTTCTTGCTCGGAACGCAAATGTATTTAGAGCATCTACGAAACAAAGGGCGTCTTGAGCATCGTGATCCCCCTGATTTCATTGGAAACGTCCTCATTGTATGTTTAGCTTATTTAAATTTTTCTTTACTCACGAAATGTATATTACTCTCCCTGAATGATGCTTAGCTTATTGAATGCTTACGTATTATAATTGAGATAACTCAAATGGGGTTTTTCAATGCCCTATTTTAACCAAACCTTCAGCATCCCTCAGTGAAAATCGGTGTCCACTGTGTAATCGGGCCCAACGTCACCCTTGGACCTGATGTTTGCATAGGGGACGGCGTGCGAATTCAGGACTCCGCCATTCTCAGTGGAGCTAAAGTCCGTTCTCACTCTCGGCTCGAGGGAAGCATTGTTGGATGGAATTCAGATGTAGGGCGATGGGTAAGTAAAGGCACTCAGCCAATTTCACTCTTTTTATTTGCATTAATGAAATGTCCAAGGAACTCTACAGTGCTTAACACTTTGCTATACGATCTTGGGAGTCCTTGTTTTTGGTTCACTATTGAATATTTCAACCAGTCACTCTTTAGAGTGTGTCAATTACATTGAAAGTTTGAAAGAAATGTAATCATACAGGTGATAATTAACTTGTTTAAAAGGTGATTTAGCCCTACTCCTGTGATAAAGTATTTAACTATAAATATTTTGCTTACGGAAAAGTGGTAAACGTGTAATTTTGATCACTTTACTGCGTGACATTTTTGCCAAGCTATTGTGATGAGTTTGTCCCTCTTCAGAATCGTGTTTGCATGCACGAAATCATTGTTGTGCTTTTTATGAATGCCCCTCTAATTCGTTTCGCTACGCATCAATTGTGGGTGGGAGTCGATGCTAGCCCTGGTTAAGTTCAACAGCAATTAATAGCAGGAGGCTGTTGTAATAATTTCTAACTCGATGCTGTATCTCAAGGTGGCTAAAACATTACCTAAGTTGGCAGTTATTTAAGCGGCATTTAATCGGATTTAGTAGCTTTTATGGTGAATCAATCGGAGTATGCCCGATAAAGAACCAACATTAAAGCGAACTGTAGCACCTAAGCCGTGGTTTCGCTCCACTTAATTAATCAACGGAGGAGGAATGTGATCCAGGCTGTCTTGAATGCAGTGTACACAATTGTTGACCTTAAGAAGTAAAGAGTTTTGTGTCTTCGCGCCTTATAATAAAGTGATCTGGTGATTGCGATGTCCATTAGCGTAAAACTCCCAACTATGCCTGCTGCAGGCACTAATTGCACTTTAGGCAGGCGCATGGATATGTATGAACCTGTGCTCAACCAAAATAAGCAATCTGTATACCAACGTTGACAAAAGTGTTTCCTAAGTGCTACTGCAGTGTCCCGAGACTTTTTCGAAGGCAAAGGAAGGCATTGCATACATATATATTTACAGCAAGCGGAAAGGGGTCGGGCTACTGGCATGGCCTGGAGGTCACCTCACCCAGCTAGGGCAATATGGGCACTCAAGTGACCGTAACTGAAACAGTCAAATAAACAAAAAGTTCCAAAAGGTTACATTTTTTACCATACTTTAATCTCAAATGACAGTGTTAAATGCGCCTAGATTAATGTCCTATTCGAGACTCTTAAACGAATTTTTGTGAATCATTTAGTTACTGTCATGCTGGACATCATTTACTTGTGTCTACTATTCCCCCCTTTTTCAACATCAGACTCCAGGAGAAGCACACTCTCTATTTCTTTTTATTATCTTCTTTCTGTGCTGCGTTGATCTTCCGCTGCCACTTTATTTGGCCTTCGATCATTGCTTTAGAATGGAGTACTGCTGTAAGATACAGCAATTTTTTTGGTTTGCTTGATTGTCCATCATTGAAACCGAACACTGCTTGCTCCTTCCTGCTGAGAGGCATTGCTGATGGGTTCGCTGAGATTCCTTTTTGAAGGCACTTTTTAGTTTTTTTCTATTCTTCATTGCTTGTTTAACAGGTAAGGTGGCTTATTATTAATTAGTGCATCATTTTTTTCTTTGTGCGTGTTTTATTAAGTCAATTTATTGTTCCTTCTCAGGTCTTCCAAAATTTTCATTGCAAATTTTGCGGGATTTTGTGTTGCCCCTTACGAACTTGTCATTTCTCATCTGGTAGACATTGGAACTTACCATGATGATGTTGGATAGACTCCAGCTTGGGTCACTATGCGTGTGGCATCTGTTCTAAAAGTTATTAGCACGATATGTCTTCTAACAGGTTGACTGCCTTTCAACTTTCCCTTTTTTATTGTGTTTGTATGCCCTGCAAGGCTCCAAGGAAATTATGTAGTCTCTGGAATGCGCTGTCGGTCTACGCAACGGTCAGGGGGGTGAAGTGGCGATTGCTTTGCTCTCAGAGGCTTTCATAGAATAGTTGTTTCTGCCTAATTATGACTTTTTTTCATAAACCTCGGTCGATACACATTCCACAGATGCAGCACAGAAAGAATTGAGGTGTTTGAAGTTTTGCCTACAGGACAAATCTATTTGTTGACTACTCCACATAGGCGCTGAACTTCATCAACCTCCTTTCAAAGCTACTTGATCTCATCATCATGGCAATCAGCCCTTCCATCGTGCTGCATGTGAAAGATTTTGGTAATGGGTGTGCTCTAATTATGAACTGCGTGGGTGTGTGTGTGTGTGTGTGTGATTGATCTCCCATTCCCCAGGTGGGGGTATGGGAGTTCCAGAAGCAGAACGTGTACTGATTTGTCCCGTTCAAGGCAAGCTCTCCCTGGAAAGCAATTTTTATTACTGCACCACAGGACATCCATCCTGCACGCTAACGTGACTACTTCAGGTGAAACTTTTAGGCGCTTTCCCTCACCCTGATTAAATACAGACACTGCAAACTAATTTTAGCTACCGGTTAATTATGCTACTTTAATAAGGTATACGCCCTTTTTTAGCGTATATGTAATGAATTGAAGAAATTAGCGAAATTTTCAGATTAGTACCCTGTCGCATAATGCACGTGAAAGTGAAATCCTGGAGTTAGCACCGGTACCGAATGCATAATTCAGTTTGTCCTGAGTGTGGGTTGTGTTCACGCCCCTTGGAAGCCGTGACCCGGAATGCACCTCAAAATCAGAGGTCAAATGGCATCCCCTCGACTAAAGGGGTCTTTTCACCCCAATACTATGCCCCATATCATAGTGGCAATGTTCCCCACGTATAATAGCAATTAAAATTTTGACTTTTCTGTCTTTCATAAAACGTGGCAGTTGTCATGGCAAGCCACTATAGGCCTAAAACCTCTGTGACGAAGCGGTTTTTGGCACGTTTCAACAAAGCGTTGCCCACTGAAGTCCCATCATTATAACTACAAAGTTCGACTTAGATGATGTCGATTTAAGGAGTGAATTTGCTTTACATGTAGCGCAGTTTTTTGACAACGCATATGATCTATTGACAGGAAGTGATGTTAGATACACTGCGTGAGCCTAGTATAGGAATGTAACCGAAACCTATCCTTCCAACATAAAACAAGAGCCTTATTCCCTTTCAATGTAGTAGTGCTTGAACGGGCCAAACATCTCACGCCGGTAGAGGCAAAGGCGTGCTACGATAGTCTGGAATTTCCAGACAAATTACTTGGACAGCGTTTCACATTGCCATTGGGACGAACTGTGCGAAGTAAAAAAAAAAGGTTGAAACGAATCGGGCAGTGCGTCTTAACAGAAATTTCTCGGCAAACAAGTTAATGCCTCATCCACCACCAATGTTCAGCCGTGTCTTCAACAGATCGGTTGAGTTGAGCACACTAAAAGGGATGTGGAGATGATGCTTCATTGATGGAAGCACTTGACCCAGCTCGTTCGGTAGCGCAAGGCTAAATATCACTAGAACAATGCAGTATCTGGATTGTGGCAGGCACTATAAGGTAAACATTACCTTTTTGTTAACAAGAATCCTCTTTGCCCTTGTCTAGACGCGTTTGGAAAATGGTACGGTTCTAGGCGAAAATGTCCACGTGAATGACGAAGTCCTCCTAAACGGTGTTTTGATTCTTCCACACAACCTCGTCTCTGCGTCAATCCACGAGCCGCAAGTCATCCTCTAGTGGCCCCGCCTTGCTTTCCTTTCTTCCAATAGTGCTCAAATTCGCTCTATCGTCCATTTCATCTTGTATCCACCAATATGCATGCACATTTTTGCATTCAGCAAAGGAGATATGCGCGATTATGCTGTTTATGGAGAGGATCCTCATAAATGGTGCTGTTTCAAGAAGTCGGATGTCCTCCTGGATGTAGAAGTAAAGGAGTGCTACGTACCGTAGATGCTTTAATGATTGAAAATAGGACTGATGAAGCATCTTGTGAATATCCTCCGACTACAGTCGGCGCGAGTACACACATCACCATTGCGCTCGGCAGCTGATCGGACTCATTTCGCTAATCCTCACTTTGATCGCCGAAACAGTGCATCTAAAGAATGGATTACATCGCATCACGGACCATCTCGACATCAGACATGCCGGTGTTTAGAAGAGTTGGGAATCACAGTCTACACCTGTTCCTTAATTTTGGAGCCAAGGGGGTACCTTTCTGTGCCAAAAAAACAACGCCGTAGAAGTAGGATATTATATTGAGCAGCATAACTTGCAATGGAACATATTTGAGCCGTGACAATCGAAATTCGTCCAACAACCCACTGGCGAATGCGTCAAGTTTTCCTGGAAGGGGTGCCTTTCCAGGAGGTGGTTTTACCGTAAAAAAGACATCAATCGGTACATATTACGGGGAGGAGGGGGAGAAGAATGACGGTTGCATGCTGAATTGTACACGTTTCAAAGGGTAATCACCGAGTTGCTTTGGTTGCACACTACGAGGTCGATTTCATAAATGCTTTTATCACTCCATGTGTGTACGGATCTAAAAGACGGCAAAAACAGAAACATGTGGAAGCGTGGTGTGGACTGAATTGCTGTTCTCAGGCCGGTTTCAGGGTGAAAGGGGTATGGAATGGGAACGACTGGGAGAGGAAATGGACACAACTAATTTGATGCACGACTGACCACTAAACAACCCTCATTCCAGGGTGATGCTAGATGGCAAAAGTGAGCTTACCCCTTTCACCTATTTACCGGTCCTATCAGTAGTTCGGTTGACGTCATTGGACTGACCTACAAATAAGTAATTCAGCACAGAAGTCACTCAAATTGACCCGAATTGAAAGCAATAGTGATGCATATGACTTTCAAAGGAAGGTGTTGAAGAGGCCTATATCTCGACAATAGGTATTCAAGGGCTATTGAAATTTATCTTCAGATGAAACGCTTCTAATATGCTACCTGTGCTTCGTCCAAATTAAGTGTGAAGTACTCAATGGACACGCTCCAAATTTTACAACTTTGTGGGGATGTCTCATCGCCAACGGTTTTTCTGGCGGGAATATTTTGATCATGGCTTAACCCTCCACCGAGACTCTGGAAGATGAGTCAGTCAACTAGCCCGATTTGTACAAATCACTGCTGCTACGATGGCAAAACTGTCCGTCTTAATAAAACCCTTCCTTGAATGAGTAGTACCGAGAAACCCTAAATCTTATGCAATGAAATAACTGGTGGCTTCAAGGCCTAATAGGAAAAGGAGAGACTTCAAGTAAACACTCCAGACTACAAAAAAGGCAGAAAGCAACAGCACATAACCTTGCGCGAGGTCGTACTGGCGTGACCAATTGAGGTAGGGCTCGGTGAGCTTGTTGTAGCCAGTAAAAGTCGCACGCATTTGCTGCTGTCGAATTTGCTGTGGTTGTGGTGGTCGAGAGACCACTGAATTATGAATCATCGGCGCAGAGTAGACGGAGGAGGGGGTGGAGACAGAGGGGACATAGGCAACCGAAGAAACGGCAACGTTCCAGGCCTGTGCCGGTGCTCCCGACACCACTCTCGCGGTTGCCTGCACTGCTGAGTGCTGCTGTTGGTGGTGACGGTTCATGAGGATGGGAGCGGCTGCAGTTGTGTAGCGCACATTCTCATGAGCAGCAAGACGCTGCTTTTGAAGATTCTGCTGTTGGAAGGCTGATATAATGTTTGACACCGCTTGAAGAGTTATGCTGGCCTTAATGGATAAAAAGGACTTCAAAGGCTGACGTAAGTATATTAGGGAAGCGTAGACATTATATGTGAAAATTTAACCTGAAGTATGTAAGGTATGTGGATTGTAACACACAAGGTTAGTCACAAGGTGGTCTGGACTTCCAATACTTGGTGCTACTTTTCCACAACAAGAAGGTTCAGCAAGTCAAACAGCCATCAAGAATTAAAATTCAAGTGAGTTCATCTGCCAAGCTACCATATCGTTAACGAGGCAAAAGGCATTGAATTTTCTCCTCAAGTGTGGTGAAGCGGAGGCCACACATTACCTGTTGCTGCTGTTGCTGTTGGGAGACAGTAATAGGGGTGCGACTGAGAATCTGACCCATGGAGACAGTGACGGAAGGAACAGATGCACGGACAGCAGGGGGAGCGGTGGGCACGACGGAAGTGAGGTTCTGCGGGGCGCAGGCGACTCGCCGGGATGTCACCACTGGGGATACAGCTTTGGCAGCGATACTGGGTGGACTAAGGTTGGAAGAGGAGACGGAGGGAGTGATAACAGTGGAAGATAGGGGGTGTGGTTGGGGTGAAGATTCCTGGTGGACCTCAGTCAGGTCGATCAGAGGTGCAACCACAGCAGCCTTGGGAGCGTCCTTCCTGGTTGTTGTAGCAGCGGAGACAGGAGGCGAGGATGTGGCAAATTGCAACATATATACACCTGCCTCTTTGCCACCGGTACCGGCAGCAGAACTGCTGACAAGGGGAGTAAACATTTGCTGCGGATTGGAGGAAGAGACGTAACGCGCATTAGCGGCAGTCGAGGTGGCGAGCATTGGGGTGAGAGGGGACTGAGTGGTGCGGAGAGCGGTGGCAGCAGCGACGGAGGTTGACGATTTCGAGGTGGCCGGAGATCTGTTCCCTGAGGCCGGTAGAGCAGTCATTGCTGTCGTCTTGTTTGGAAATGCAAAGGTACTGACGGCACCGATGGGTTTACTGACAACAGGTGCTACCGCCTTTGAGGGGTTAGGAGCGGAGGACGTGACCACCGGCAAAGCACCAGGCATTCTGTGAGGTGGGGAGGTGGCAGTGACTATGAGCCAGCAAAGAGTTGCCGCATTGCTCATCTAACAGACACCAAACTTACAGTTTGTTAAACACAAATTGGTAAGTAGACGAGCCTGCTCGCCAAAGGGCTCTACAAAGTGAGCAAACGAACAGCAAAGATAAAAAAAAGTTTAATTGGCTATGCAAGCGGCGCCAATTTAAATGACAAAATTGTATGTAATTTTCATCAATTTAAGGCCAAACGTACGCGACAGAGATCCAATTTTCAGGCCAGAGGGGGATAAGCGTGTGCAAGAAACGCTTCATTTGATCCTCATCGTGGCACTTACCCGTCGCACTGAAGGTTGCTTCCATGCGGAAAGCAACGATTCGTTCTAGCAGAGATCTGCAAGTAAAAAAAAAAATACTGCGGCATCATTAGCTGTTCCAATAGGCAAATGAAAATGCTGGGAAGAGCTCTTTCGCCAAGCGGATTCGTATCTTAGGTTTGCGAAAGAACAACGATTAAATGAAATCGAGAATGGAGTACTTTAAGGTGCAACAAGGCAGCGAGGAATTGGTCCGGTTCATCCCCCACGTGGCTAAAGCTCCCAAAGAGCAAAATTGATAAGTCGAGGAAACAAGATCCAACATTCATTCCAGAGAGAGGACAAGTAAAGAACGGGGCTTAAATACCGATGTAAACTCCAGACTGCCCAATGTGATAAAAAATATTCCAAAGTGCTATTGGATGCCTTGTGAATACAGGACACCAATCGCCAATGCGTTATAGCAAGGTCGATTTTTTATCACACAGAATACAACCATTTTACCTTCGATAGGTATTTGTAATAAGCTTGCGTTCTAAATCATCGCGCACGAGAAACAGATGCCCATGAAACCAATTCTCGAAAGTGTGGAATGGTTCCTACATTCACGTCTTTTCGGCCAAAGTGAAGGATATTAAGTAACCCAAATTGTCATTCTGACCTACCGACAATCAGAGTTCCACCGGAATATTTTCTTTGGAGCACCAGGACGTTTGGCCTCGGGGTTTGTTAGCCTCCTAGCATCAGTGTGAAAAAAAACAAAACGGTAAAAGCCGAAGCGTTGGAGGCCGTGAGCGATGCCATATTTCTGGTTAGTCAGACCTAGATAAAATACGATCCATGGGATAAATGGATATTCGCGACCCAACGCTACGTGGTAGAGTGCTACTTTAGATCACACACTGGCCTTTTCTATCACCCTCAAATCTGCCGCTATGACGGTGACGTAGAGCTCTATTCACATTACCTTTCATAATCATATTTCAGCACTCGTGCGGTCTAACAGGACATAATGGCAAATTTAGAGGCAACTCGGATGTAACAATACAACGGTCGTGAGATTTCGTCGCAATGGCATAAGTCGCATTAGCTAAGTGTAGAGCTGGATTGCTCCACTCGGAGTTCAGTTTACCAGCATTCCGAAAAGACGATGGCTAAATTAATAAGTTTGTTTCATTAAGGCGGATGCCAACTTGGTGAGTCCATACCCAACACTTTCGACATCACCCTCTACTACCGTCAAAAGACCAACACGACTGAAGATGGTTCACTGTACACTACCACAGAAGCCCAATGCATACTTTTCAACAATAACGTCAAAAACTATGTTGAATAGGTAATAAAAATACTCAGGTTTAAAAAAAAGGTCGAAAAAGAGGGCGATTAATTCTCACCCAATCAAGCTAAACCTGAGGAGGCAACCTACTCATTTTCCCACGTAATCAGACGCTCCTGATAGTTTGCCAAATCACGATTGTAGGCAGAAAGGATGTCAGGCATAATCTTCGACACGGCTGAAAGGCAGAAGTAAGGTGTAAATTATCAAGACCAAAGAATTCCCTGTTGACGAGTAAACCACATGCTACATTACCAAGGTCGTGGACAAGGACTATACTATAGGAAATTCAGAGGTCAACGACCTACCAGCCTTGAGAGCAATCAGCATAGGCTCCAGCAAGGAGTCGTCTTTAAGTTCCTTCAGTTTTCTCAACCGCCCAACTAGCGTCTTGCTTTTCATGCACAATTGATTCGCAATATGCGCATACACCGCGGATTTGGTCATCTTTGACAAATTTTTCTTAACCATCAGTTCGTCAAATCTGAGTTAAAAAAGGTAACGGTGTGATAGGTAAAACGCCTGTGTTGGAAACAAACCTAACACAATCACTAACCTCAACAACTCGTTGTCGAATTGGGGCGGAAGGGGTAACTTAGATAAAATTTGAGCAGAATTTGGCTTGAACTGAACAAAAAAAAGGGCTTTTAAAACTGTAAATTCACCAAGGAAGTGGAACATGATCCAAGCAGGGCAGACTCACGGCCAAAATCTTCTGCACCTCAGACCGCAAATCCTCAGAGAGAGGCGGTAAAGGAGGGGGGTTCAGCTGATGCTGCTGTTTTGCAGGCGTTGGAGGTTTCGATGTGGTCGTCCTATTGTTCGACGGTGCCTTGCTATTGGAAGGAGTTGTCGAAGACGATTTATTCACCTCATTTTGCGTAGAAGCAGAAAGCACAGAATCAAACACAGCATCAAGAGAGTTGAGTCCATTTTTCGTAGTCTTGCTGCTCGTAGACACAGTAGCTGCAGCGGGTGCGGCCAGTTGCTTCACAGCTCTCTCCAACAACTGCCTAATGAAGGGTTGGGAATTGGGATGAGGAGAACCTGCACTTACTTGGACTTGTCCTTTTTGAGTTTGGGTCGCTTAGGTGATGGGGGGGAGAGATCAATTTTTAGTTGTTTGGGTGCAGAAGGTGGCGGTTCAATGTCCATTGATCTGTCCTCAATGCTCTCAAGAAAGCCTTCATTGACGAAAAACCCGCCATGCCGGGTTCTGAGAGTGGGAGCAACAATCAATTCCACTGCCTCAGAGTCGTCGATGAAGGAGTCCTGGGAATCGTAGCCCTCTCCGAGATCAATGAAATCGTCTACTCGGAGGCGGCGCCGTTTACCCTTATTTGTCACTGTTACCATATTGCCCTACAACTGAGTGTGAAGCAAAAAACAGAACGAGAACATACGTATTTCCTTTCGAAAGACTTGGCTAATTCTATCATGCGAGTGTCCTCATTTCCGGCTGGCATATTCATGTCAATATTTAATCCCTAAATAGAGGGGGAAAGTAACTGGTAACGCCACTGCGTAGACATGATAAAGACACCCAAACGAACTGATAAAATAAAAGAGCACTAACATCAACCACTATTCCAATGAACCCATCTACCAGTATGAAAACCAATTAGAGTACCGAAAAAATCTTACAAGCTTAGGACCTAATTCAAAAAATATTAAAGTGATTATGTGTAATACCAAAGTAAAATGACATAACCTTTAAGAATGAAATTAGGCATACCAGTTCAGATCGCACAAGATCAATATAAGAGAATTCATTCCGATTTTCATTTTTTAAGAGGTCAATGTCCAGAACAACAGTCTTGTCAAACATTCCAAAGCAAGTATCACTACAAAATAATCAAAAACATCCAGATCAAAATAAAGTTCGAAAGAGAAGGCAACCGATGCTTCTAAGCTTTTAATTGAGCAGCGAATTTATAAGGATTGGGCGTATGAATGAATGATCGAAAATAAGGTGACAATTTCGACCAAGAATATGGATACAATGTAGATGGTACGCCTTGGTACCCGAAAACTATAGCAGCGCTCAAATTGAAAAAACAATGACAATAAAAATGAAGGTGGATAAGCATAGGGTACCCATCCTTCTGCTGGAAATATACATAAAATTACTATTGCAATGTAATAATATGTTCAAAAATACATTACATGCCGTTGCTAATTATTAAAAAGCAAAATAAATTAGAGGAAATACTGACAGATATATAACGCTTTGCATTGCAACAGACCATCAATGGTGAATTTTCGAAACTAAGTAGCATAAGCAGGAATCAATGGACGATAAGATAATGCGAGAGCGCGGTAGGGGCGAAATATGAGTATGAAAAAAACCTAAAACAGCACATATGTGAAGTATAACGTTGAGATACACAGAATTCACAGTCGACTCAAATTTTCATTGGCTGAAATTCAGATCCATTCATTGACAAGGTCACAGATCATCCATTTATCGGTTTGGAACGTAAATTAAACGACCTAAAGTTCTTCTTGGCTTATTTGAAAACAAATCAGCTGAATATTCCATGCGATCCTTAGGCTTGAGGCATAGCAACAAGACTGGGATTGGTTAATGTAAAAGACTGTTTTAGTTCCGAACTAGAATGGCGGCGGTAATCGACGGGACTTAGCACGTAACTGCATGCTCCATGGGGTGACCTGAGGGTTTGGTGAAACAAATAACATTACTCATAAAAGCAGGTCCGATCCATCAAATTTGTGGCGTATAATTTCTGTGCTTTTTTATTCACAAAGTCTGTTTTCTTTCTAAGGCTCACTTGCATGAAGTCAAATTTATATGTATAGGTATGTACGGCTTGGAAATATTGATCAAAGTAAGGCACAATCAGTTCGTTTCAAAAAAGTTTTACCGTTGTTTTTACGCATACCGCCTTCTCCAGGAATTAGTTTTCATTTTGTTATTATGGAAATTATATGCTTTGAGGCAAATTTATAGCGTTAGAGCTGTAACAAGGCAAAATAATATGTAAGAACATATATTCTTCAGACGCACAGAAGAATTGGGAGACTATTAGTGTGGCCCATTTGCCGGACCATTTGCCATGCCACGTGTAACACTTTGATCCTTCGGACTGCCGGTTTAGGTTACTTTGGTGGCCATATTGTACCACCCGGGTGGCTATTTTCAGAATGTGTGCATTCTGTTCTGACTGATTGATAGCCAACCAAATCCTTCTTTTGTCCGGAGGAAGTTTCAGTGCAACGTTCTCGAGTGTGTCCTCATTTAATCAGGGAACCGAGTATGCAGCTGGTTCAGCGTCAACTTCTTCAGTGGCACACACCATTTGTGCGCTGCTGGCAGGGCAATATGATCGCTCGGACGAATGCTTTCGCTACTACAACGTAGCAAGTGCTGCGGAAACCACCCGCTGATCGGGAGCGTTACTTATTTGATTCTCTGCGCCGTCGTAACCGGCCAGTTCCATGCCATTCGAAGTTCCAACCTATCTGTGATTAGTGCCGTGAAATGAATCGAATTCATTGGCCTTTCACTGCTAAAGATGGAGCCGTAAAACGGCTGTCTGTTCGACATTTGGATTCCCCTCCACTGTACCTCCGCTGGGTTATGCCCTCCGAACCCTCTCAGCAGCCTGTGTGCCAAATATATCCATACTCCACCCGACTGTTAGGCCTTCCATCCTCAGGGGCTCTATGTGAACAACGTTTCACGACAAGGCCTCCTTGAAAGTTATCCCACGAGGCTGGCATTTAGTACCTCTTCTTCATTACCATCCTGTTCTCAATTCACTATTATCCTGCAATATACCAGCCTATTTGGATTTCATGCAGCCGGTATGGAAGCGGAGGTAATGCCTGCAAATCTAGCATCCTTATGATTATCGTAGACTGCTTCATAATGGTGTCGCCTCAGACACCACCAAATTGAGCCAATCGCCGAGGCTGGACGTCCCTGCTAAAAGTTGTCCAAGATTCATCCATTCGCAGCAGTCACACCATTCCAATGACGCTGGTGTTCGTTAATCAACTATAGAACCCGGGACGATGGTCTCTTTGAGTAGAATTTGCTTTTGGACACTCCCAATGCAATACTTTAACTGTTTTACCCCTTTTCCTCCGCTTCACATCCTCGGAGTGAGAACACTGGTCAGGGGAAGGTATCACTTGTGGCGGTCATGTTAACTTTTGCAGGTAATCAGTCCTTTGGGCGATTAATAGGAATAGATGGCTCCGTCCGATTTACGAGGCATCCGAAAGCAACAAACGTGCATCACAGCCTCCCATTCCTTAAGAGTTATGTTTGGACGCTTGAAATCGGGATTTCTGTAAAAAGTTATTTCTATTTTTATAAAATCACTAATATGCATAATAAAATAATTGAAGCTCCGAGATTCCATTCACAGTCGAAAACGGCCATTTCAGCGCATTAATATTTGCCTGTGACAACCTCTTAGCTGTTGAACGCATCCAGTCCTCAGATCCTTTTTAGCCAACATTCATCCTGGTATCCTAGAGGTTGGCTTATTAAGGCAGTAAGTGAACATAGTGCTTATCCTATTTTTGAAAATACCGCAGTTCATAGACATTTACGAGTCGACTAAGTTGTGTAACTACAGGTGAACGGCTCAGTGGCACCTTGTGCCAAAGAACCACGGTTGAAGCTGCAGAAAGGCTGCAGAACTGGCCTACAAGAAAAGATCTTGGAGTATCCTTATTAACTTACACAGCAGAGTAAGTCGACGGTGAAGCACTAATCACGCAGAGAGCTTAACAAAATTCATACTTGTAGTCCTAAATCGTAGTAAAAAATACAAGTCACCACGACAATTACAAGCAACCTCAACACGATGAAACACTAAAACAACTACTTAAAGATTAGTTTTTACTTACTTAAAGCAACTTAAATTGCTTGAAAATGGTGCTTACAACTTCATACCCCACAGAGCAGGCATAACAGAGTAAAATAGGTGGCAAATAAGGACTAAGAGAATAACCACGAGAACAGCATTTAGAAGGCACACCAACTCTGCTCTCAGATCTTGCCACTTCTCCAGGCGACCGAAGAGGAGGTGCACAATCCATCGCAGCAGGCCCACCGGCTGCTGCTGTCGTCGCTTTCTATGTTGCCGCTTTGACTGCTGCCTCCGACCCATCGAGCACTGACTCACACTGGTGAAGTGGCTCATCACTTCATTTATATCATCACCGTCACCGTCTCCCCGTCGGAGGTGGGTATAGCCGGATGCCGTGTTTGAAGCGTAGATATGCGAGCGCAGTGGCGAGTTGATTAGGGTGGGAGGCGAAAAGATGGTCGAGTAGGCCGTGGGGGAAGATGGAGAGTGCAGCGAGAGTCCATCCAGTGAGAGCAAGTGGGCTCTCGACGCATTAGACTTGGGAAGCCGAGGGGAGACCACTGACGCAGCACCGTAGGGAAATGAATTGCTGTGAGGTGAAGCGGGAGACGGCCAGAAGGCGATTGGCTTCCTATTCTGCTCTCTGACGCCTCTTTTCCTGTAAGAGAGCCAGTTGTAAAAGAAAACACCGCTGCCGGCAACTATAAGGAGGGCTGAGAGGAAGAGAGTTGAGATGGAATCAAGGCCCTGATATTTGATGATTAAGTCGGCGGCGAGAACGATGAGTATGAAGTCAAGGAGAGCGAAGATGGGATTGGTTGTAGGGTGGAAGATTTGCAGCAGAAGGACAAGGTGTCCAAATGCACACAGAAAATATCTCCACAAAGCGTGATTGGGTTGGAGTGCTAAGGCAGACTTCCAGCCAGTGATGTACTCACAATAGTGTTGAGGCATATGTGAGGCTATTTTTTTGAAATGCCATTTAAAAGAAGAGCTAGTATGTGAATGGCAAACATGGTATTGGAGGAATTCGAGGAGAGGCGGTATTCCCAAAGACAACCAGAGTAGTGTTGTGATAATTCGGACAACAGATAGAACAATGTACAGCAGAGTTAAGAAGATCGAGGAATCCTGAAGACGCTCGTTAGGCAAGAAATCGACGGTGGGATCCTTGTGGTCTCTGTTACGCCACCATGATAAAACTTCCGGTAGGATCTTTGCATCAATCTAAAAAAGAGAGCAGATAGTAGGTGCGCAAAACGTGCAATAGAATAAAGATGCCTACAATCAAAGAGCTTTCAGCGACTAATGATGAAACAAAAGGGGATAGGAAAAGTGCACTTGTAGTAACTACAAAACAAGAGTAGAAAGACCTGACTTGAAAACGTTAAGACATTTTAGCCGTCTAAAATTCTAAAATCCAAATCAAAATCGATACTTATTAAGTAGTGAGATAAAGTCGATTTTGTACCTGGTTTATTCGCCTATGAACCTTAATTGTACATGAAGGACATAGTACACATCGGCTCTCAAGTTCTTTTTTAAATCGATTCAGCTCTCGGTCCCAATTGACTTCACTCGATGGCTCAAAGCGCGCCAACTGAGCAATCTTATAGGCCTGCCGCTGAGCGCACAAACCACAGAGGATGTTCGATTTTGAGCTATTGACAGCCGAGTTACGAGGCAATATGAAGGTGTGGGGATTTAGGTTGGCATCATATTGGGCAGGGAGAGGACGATTGTAGTCGCCTGAGTCTGTAAAACCATTATACTGCTTACAGGAGACGCAAAAGAAGGCATTGCTATTGGACGCTTTGACAGTAGACAGAGATCGACAGAACCAGCACTCCACCAGGATGTTGCGGTTAAAGTACAAATGCAAAAGTTGGTAAAGGAAGTAGATCAAAGCACAGAAGAAGAGTCCGCAAGTGCCAACTGTGAGGATGTGATAGGAATTAAAACCCATGAAATCCATCAACCTATAAGGCAAAGAAAACTTATGTGCACCCCAAAATATCTGTAGTGCCCTTTACTTTATTACTGGCTAAAATTCCAAAGTCGAACAAATATACAACCGTCGAAAACTGCATTAGAAGATTGCCAGATATTTCCTAGGCTGTTTAAATTTAACGACCTTGTCCAACAGTACAGAGGATTGTGACTTTGTTGTACACTGCATTGCTATACTACAAGCTACGGACTAAAAGAGATGCGCCTATGCGTAGAAATAGTCGAAAAATTCAAAAGCCCGCTACCATTTAAAAATCGATGCCGGCCTATAGGGTGAGTGCAAAACCATATAACCAATAGGTTTAACCAAAATGAAAAATGATAAACCTCAACGACAATGTGGCCTAGTTCCCATTAAACTGATTCCAATGCAGCAAACCAAAACGACGACAATAACAAAAAACCACCCGTTACTCGACCGCGTGAGCGCGCAACCGTAAAAGCCGCTGCACACCATCCAATCACAACGCAAGAATAGTAAGCACTCAAGGCAAACTAAAGATAGCATCATCGCCCTATAAGTCAAACGGCTTATAGGCACGTAATTTCCTGCGAAGTATCAGCCTAAAAGCTGTAATAAGAAATTAAACCAAAAGATTTAGTCATCAGTGCCAAACTGCCCCGCGATCGAACATATTAAAAGATTGAATTTATTTAAACACTTGATTTTAATGTAGAGCATTTCGTTAACCATTGTTTTTTAGTCGTTTGTCTTTACTAATTACCTTGTCTCTGCGTTACGTAAAAAAGCCATCGATAACGGATGAGCCTAGCGGAATTCTTGTAATATCCTTCCGTTTCCGGCTATCACCCCTAGAATAGCGTCCCGAGACTTCCTTTAAGGCAAAAGAAGGCATAGCATTAGGGCAGAATATACATCCTGGAAACAGAAGACTTAAGGGCTGTTGGTACGGCCCGTAGGCCGACCAAATGGCGAGCACAATAAGGCT
>MIEF01008090.1:0-133422 GCA_001870725.1 Taenia solium | reverse complement strand
GGATGGATATAGGATGGATGGATGGATGGATGGATGGATATAGGATGGATGGATGGATGGATATAGGATGGATGGATGGATATAGTATGGATGGATGGATGGATGGATACAGGATGGATGGATGGATACACGATGGATGGATGGATACACGATGGAGGAATGTATACAGCATGGATGGATGGATACAGGTTGGATGGATGCATATAAGATGGATGGATGTATACAGGTTGGATGGATGGATATAGTTTGGATTTTTGGATACAGGTTGTGTGGATGGATACAGAATGGATGTATTTATTGGTCAGATTTTCCACTTACACCTCAGATCCTCCACATAGACGTTTATAATTGGGATTTTTGTTTCCTCTCCTGCCGTGCTCATGGCCTTCTAGCCTTTCGGTGCCCACCTGACTTCAAGTGTTACTCAGCTACTACATTCATATGCAGCAGTGAACGGATCTGCTCCTAAATGATCTTTGCCGTTGCTTGCTGACTGCCATCAGAAGGATTATTGAAACCTCAGCCGCTTTTGCCAGTAGCTTTACTCCCGTGTTTATTTGTCCGAAGACGATCAGCTAGAAACAAACAATTTGAACTGCCTACGGTATGAGAATGTGGTGAAGAAGGGAGAACACACAGTGGCTGCTTTAAATTCCGACTTTTCCTAAACATTCTCTCAACTTTTGATTGACAAATAAAGTGGAATGGTTGTGAGGCATCCTCCACCTCCACCCTTCAGCATTCTCCTCCTGGGCCAGGTCATAGATTTTAAAAGATTTTAAAAAACAAAAACGGATTTAGCAAAGCGCATCAATGACTTGGGGATGACTGTGGACTAAGTATAGGCTCGTGGGTGGTTTCAATAGCATCGTCCACGTCGTGGTGATCAAAGGGGAAGAGGAATCTGTAAGAGAACTGTTACTGACGCTGGTGCAACTGTTGATTTAAACACTTGACATACCTACAATCCCTCAGCCGCATCATTTCTTTTTTTCTACCGATTCGGTCTACCGTGGCGTGAGCAGTGACTGCGGTGCTCTATTTCAAGAAACCGAGGAATGCTTCGTTAATTGACGGTGTCTTTAGCTGAAATTCAAGAAGTTTAAGATTTCATGTTATTGCCTCTCACTATCGTCGCTCAGAAGGTGTCAATTTGAGGAAGGACTCCATCAACGAAGCCTAAATAGCCCTACACTTCATTGTTGCATTGAATCTCAAATTCATACTCAACCCCCCCCCCCCCCCCAAATCAAAAGGGGCAAGCAGCGATGGTGCTGCGTGTATGTAACAGAGTGTGGAGGTAGCAAGTTTTCTCGCGAACGGAGGTGTGAAACCAGCCGGCGGACATTCGTTTTGATGGAAGAATCCCAACACACCACGGTGGTGGTGCCCTTCGTGGTAGTGGCAGTAGACAGCCAACTGTGTGTGCCAGTGTTGATTCCATTCCCAACCAACAGTTCAGCGGCAATTTCTGTGAATCCTAGACCAGCATGTAGAACCCCTCTCCGACTCTGGATACTCGATGAATGCATAAACTGCCAGGGAGGGCAAACTCTTCTCAAAAGGTCAGCCACTTTGGCTAGCCGAACCCTACGGTGAGTTAGAGGATTGCTTTGACCAGGTGTCCTCTGGAATGATCGCTGAGAGCGGTCTGGTTGTTAGGGTTAAGGCAGGAGCCCTCACTACGTGTGAATGGCCAGCTACTCAACTAGAAGACGCCACCACCCTCTGCTCGCGGCCCAAACTCCATTCCTGGTGAGTTCAACCGGCTCGGATCCGCAGAGTGAATGAGACTATCCTGGGAGGATTGAATCGCAAGGAAGCTTTCCATGCATTACTTCATCGCCACGACGGTTGTACACGCAAATATAGCCGTTTAAAAGCCCAAAAGTTTGTCTTGTTTGCGACCAACTTCGGATGAACTTCTTCATCAATTCCCTAGAGGATGAAAAACCCCACGGGGAAAATGATAAAGAGTTTAGTTTTGTATTGATAACTAAACCATCAGAAATAACACGAGCTCAGACACACGCATACACAAGCTTGAAACCAACAAAGTATAGGGAGGGAGGGCGATAAGAGGGAGGAAGGAGGAAAGGAACAAGGTGAAGCTTATTAGCTTAAGGCATTAAAACAAGTGTTGCACGGAAATTCATAGCGCGATGTAGCGAGAATGCAAATTCGAAACACGCGCGCACAGAGATATGCAGTGGCAGCATCAGCAGAAGCTACAACGAAGTCTGGGAATAACAAAAGGCGGAAATGGAGGGAATGAGAAAAAGGGGATTCAAAAAGGGGGTAGAGATTCTATGAGTAATACGACCACCCTCCTCAAAGCACACCTGCGAAGTGCTTTATAAGTCGTGGCTGTAAACTCATTGGTGTTGTGTGTCTGAAAAGGAAACAAAAAAATGGCATCAAATAAAGGCACTGGAGCTATCACAAACGATTCTAGTAGGTTAAGTTAATCCGACACCTGTAGTGCTGAATCGTTAGTGCAAAGCTGGGAGGTGTGTTAGTGTGTGTGTACGCGATAACCCTTCCAGCCATCCAAACAACCAACCATCCACCCAATCTCACAGCCCATTCAACTACTCCGGCTGACATCGAATTAGGAAAGGGACGCAGGGGCATTAGTCGCGGTTAGGCGGCCAAACAATGTCAGGTTTCAACACACACACACACACACACGGAGAGGAAGAAGAGACAGAGTAGGAAAGGAGAGGAGGACGGAAGGTTAGGTCGAGCCACCCATACCAGCTCCAGGGCGCGCCAAAGATGCGAACGAGGGCCCCATTTCAAACGACGAAGACAGCATCGAAGCAGAATCCGTACCCATGAGAATTGAGGGACCCAGGGACCGCGACAAACTCGTTGTCTCGCCCTCCCCCTCCTCCACATTTTGCATGCCTTCCACCACCGATTCCACCAAAGACCGGTCACCCTCCTGTCCCTCCATCAGTTGCTTCTCCAAGTCATCTGTCAGGCTCTCCTGCTCCTCCAGACGAAGAAACTCATTAAGTGAGGCAGAACCCAAACTTGAGGGGCTGGTAAAACCTTCCTTCGTCTGGTTTTCCACTAGTTGATCAAGAGGATTGTTCTCAAGTGAAGAGCGAAGAGAGTTCGGTGGTAGAGGCATCTGCTGTGCGGTTGAGGAGTCGCGAATTCTACGCGCGACAGAGCGTGGAATGCTACCGTTTGAACTCCCAACGGGTCCAGTGGCTGCCGTACTAGCAAAGGACGATCGGAGCGAGAACTCGGACGACTCGGGGATGGGTGTGAGAGGCAGATTGTTGGTGAAGGGAAAAGAGAGAGGGAGGGAGGAGGAGGAGGAGACGAAATAGGGTTCGGTGTAGGAGTCTAACAAAGGCGACTCGACTAGCGGATTGGCTACATACAGCGGAACGGTTCGCAGTTGGGGATCCTCTGATGATGCAGCAGCCGGAATGGGACTACGACTCGATTGGCGCGGCCCCTGATGAACTAGTTATGATAAAACAACACACACTGCCATTATCCACCTTCCCTCCCCTCTTCCTCACTCTTTCCATCTACCCACAAAGTGGATTAACTGCTACCGTTATTAATAATACTACTGACAACGCTAGTAGCGATTTACACGTACAACAAGCAACCGAGGAAACAGAATGAGTCGTCAGGAGGTATATCTGAAAAGGGGAGACAGATAGAGGAATAGACACACCATCAAACACACACACACAAACACAGCAACGAAACACATCTAATTCGCTCCGATAAGACGATGTGTGTATGTGTGAAGAGAGATGGTGCAGATCAGTAGGCGTCATCAGCGATAGTGCGCGAATGGAGGAAGGATTAGAGAATTGTTTGGTTAGTCCGTGGTCACGTCATTCCATTGGTGAGCGGTTCTCACCCAGACTTGCGAGAGTTGAAGTACTTCCACTGCGCAACGAGGTCGTTCGTCTCGGTGGTTCGGGTGGTGACTGTTCCACCGCCTTCTTCTCTTGTCTTCTGGAATTGGCTGCAGAGCGCCGTAGTCGAAAGTGACCATCCAAAAAGGCCTGTTGCCGTGACTCCGAGGTAACACGACACTTTCCTGGTCCAATAAGAGGACCTTGGCCAAGGCTAGCTGTGGCGTGAAGAGGTACAGGCACCATCATCTTGGTGTCCTGTTTCACACGCGGCGTGTTAGAATCATCGATCGTCTGACGAATTAGCACGAACTCTCCCGAAATGATGGAATCAGTCGGAGCGGCGGGGAGGATGGTAGAACCCTCCTCGGTAGTAAAATCGGCACGGAAGGTCTTTGTAGATGCGGGTGGGGAGATCTGCATTCCGGTGAGGTGTGGAGGAACATGCGGAGGCAAGGGACAGTCGAGGGACTTTTCCATAATCGAACGAGTGATTGAAAGGTGAGTAGATGACGATAACGACGGCGAAGCGGCAGCTCCAAGTTGAACCGGTGAGTGGTGATGTCGAAATTGACTGTGAGTACGTTCGGGGGGTGTAGGCGGACCAAGGGAATCTGATTCCTGTGGTGGCGGATACTGAGATAACTTGCCTTCTGTGTACATTGTGTTCGAGGCATCGGAAGAGCCGCCAAAACCTCCAAATAATTCACACACAAAAGGTGGGGCGTTGCGCTCAAATTCACACTCAGTCAGTCAATCGTGCACTTCAATACACACGTAAACAGTCACACGAACAGACACGCTTCAGTCTGAGCGCATTCCTTAGTTGTCATTATTTGCCACCTTAGTCTTTGATCACGACCTCCGAGGGCTTCACGATACTCAGTCGCTGAAAACAACTGCTTTTGAACAACAAACCTAGGTCAAACAAATCCTAACTTCAATTATGAAAATCCAATTAAGTATTCAAGAATAAACTGTTTTTAGGGAGGTTCAAATACTTCAATGTTCTGAAAAATTTGAAACAAAAATCGTAAGAAAGAATTCCCTCTCTCAAACCGTCAAACAAACTGGCTCATCAAATTGCGAGACCGACAGAAAGAGATTTCGAAGTAAAAAAAGGACAAGAGCATTTGATGAATAGTTGGCAGACGACATGAAGTGGAAAGAACAAACTAGTGAAAGAGTGGTATGGTGTGGAATGGGGCACCCCCCTTCAAGGCTCTGAGAATTCCGCTACGCGAATGAAAGCCACGAAATTAAGCCAAAATTCATAAAAGAACAAAAAAAAACAAAAGACAAAGGGTCATTGTGAAGCAAAAGGAAAATCGTGAAGTGCACTGAACTATCGTTACAACTCAATTGTCAGTGTGTTATTTGATCAGGGCTAGGCAGCCAAAGAGAACGAAATAGAAACGAAAAAAAGGGGACGAAAAGAGAAGGACACGACAAGATACTCAGTCCAACTGCTGAGGTTTGCCCCAGGTATCTTCGCGTTCGCCTAGCCTCTCAACTATAGTGGGCACAATCAGAGGAATGTCAAAGTCAGGGGAGGGGGGCGGCGATTGCGCCCTGCCCCATGTGGCCTCAGACACACCGCACATCGGTGCCACCACAGGCTGGATGATGACATCACCTTGCGCCTCTACTGGCTCCATCACCACCGCCGCCTCCTCCTCCGCATCCACTTTCGTCTCAAGGTCACCACTGGTTGAGGACGTCTTGGCGTCTTCAGGAGTCACCCAAAGGGATTTGCCATTCTCATAAGGCATCTCGGGAGTCCGTTTCAGCGGCGGTTGGATCGACTCCGATATGATTAAGTCTTCGCGTACTGGTAGTTTCTGTGCGACCTCTGAAAGAATCAAGAGGAAAGTTAGTTTATTAAGTGGTAATTAATTACAGGCACCGCAAAATGAAGTGGTGGACATGATCCTCTCGGCGATGTATACAAGGTTGAGGTCCTTGCATGCGAAAGGTGTAAATGACGCTCACGTGCTATTGATACTAAGGGAAGTAGTTGGGAAACCATAATCAGGGAGAATGTAGAATCTATGGGAAAAAGCTACTAGGAGATCGAGAATTCGGCTTTCGAAATTGAAGAAGTAGCCACGCAAGAAGGACATAAAAATCAAACTTTTTATATGCTGGTTTTAAAACAGGTTTTACAGGTAAAATCAAGCTCCCAATGGTCCTAAAGTAAATTTTAACCACTTTGATTTGAAGGCCGCTACTTATTTGTTTTAGCAGTAGTATCTACCCAGAAGACGTTCCGTTTGCTTTAATTCATTCTCATGAGAGCTAAACACTTCAATTAGTAAATAGATGATTAGTCAAAGCGCCCCCACTTCAAATCACATCATCAATCGCATTACTTAGAGTTAGGAATAGACTGATACAGGCAGAACATTAGTCAAACAGTGTTATGCAATAAATTTGCTGGGCTTCCAGACGTTGCCTCCTCCCGTGGTTAGTTTTCCGGCCAAAAAATGGAAGCGTAAGTTGGTTATCAGCACAGCAAAAGGATTGTTTATAGGCAAAATTGACTCCAGGACATTCAACGACTACTCTCAGTCAACCCACCACTGTAATATGAGTTTATGAATGAATTTTTGATTCGATCACTCATACCTAACCGGTCATGAGTCGCAACTTGATTAAAAACTACCCTGAGCAAACTGAAGAACTCCGCCTATCTTAACAACCAATGCGTTGTATGGCATTTGAATGCCCTATCTGACAGGAGCTAGCCATCCATTCCAATGTGTTCCTTTTAAGGCTAACCATAGCACGCATAAAGCCACTTTGATGAAAACATTTCTCGGGCTCCCCAATTTCTCATTTAACCCAACACGATTGTGTGAAATACCTCAGTAAAGGAGAGCGAGTAATTGAGAAGTAGTTTGAGGGAAAAAAAGTAAATGAAAAATTACCTCTCTTTAAGGAGAGCAGGCGCGTGTACGTGCGAGCGTGGAAGGGGAGGAGGAGCGGTGCTTGATGCAGCTGATGAGGATGATGATGAGGAGGTGATGGCGAAGAGGGATGGACAAGGCAGGACAGGCGGTGGCAACATTAGCTGTCACTCTCACTCATGTGCATGTGGATGTGCGCTAGTGCGCATGCGCTACTGCAATTCAGGCGGTGGAATGGAGAAGAGGACAACGGCAAGAACAAGAATGCAACACTCCCCACAACTGCCACTAAGAGACCACACTATAAGACAAGCATATGGAGCAGATTTATGGTTGCAATCTTACCATCCGTGGGTGTGGTGATCATTGTGTCGCCTAAAATGGGAAAACCGAGTTTGATCATTCACCCATCATGCCTTATCAAAATACATCCTCCATGCTCGTAAATAATCTCCCTAGTTTTTTGAGCAGCACCTTTGCATTACCCTCTCTCCACAGCTTTACAGCAATCGGTCTTGGGATTTTCAGCATACGCACAGGTTCCCATTTCTTGTGCTTTAACCGAATAAAGAACAATCAAGCTCAGCAAATTTGAGTGCCACAGCTTCCCTGAAGGGTAACTATTAGAACTATGGAAGCGTAACCTTTCACACTCGACCTAGAGATGTCTAGTAAGAACAATCTTCATGCACCTAACCCTTTTAGGGATAGCAAGAACGCTTAAACAAGTAAAACGCATATGGGTAAATGGTATTGTTACCATTCCCATAACAAATGTCATGAATGTGACATTATTCGCCAGGTTATAAGGACTAGCTACATCAAATCGTGTTTTGCAGAGAGTAGTTGAATGCAAAATAACAAAGTAGACACGCGGAATGCTCCTGGCTCTCGGAGTGGTCGCTTCAGTTGTAGTGTTCAGTTTCCCTTTGAGACTTTCACAATGAAAACTCTAACAGCTCTCATAAATACCATTCGAATTTACAAGATTAACTTCGGGTCATTTAAAGAGGCAAATTTTAGAGACAGCTATATCACGAGAATTTAAGGATCTAAGAACAAAGCAGAAACTGGAATACTCTAGCCTGACTTTAAAAAAAAATACTTTAAGTTTGTAGGGAAGTAAGAATACGAGTGTACTACGGAGCATTAGAAATCTAGCTAATGTGTAGGGGAGTAGTGATAACACACCTTCGACTCCGACCACGGCAGTGCTAGAAACTGTATCAACATCGACACCTAATGGCTCGTTGGGAGGTGGGGGAACGACGACTGCCGTGGCAGTCTCCTGTCGTTCTATCTCTTCCAGCAGGAAGGCGGGGACTGCAGATTCCAATTGTTCGTGTCGTTTCACTGTCTCAGCTACGACTTCCTCTTCACCGACACCTGTGATAAAAAGTGGACGCGAAATTTCTGAAACAGTGACGTGTTTTGCTTCCCCTCTATAGACCCAGTTCCCCAAGTGGAACTGGTTAGGCTGAAGAAGAACACGCTAACATCTTAAACAAATTGACTGAATTTGTTATGACTCCCAGTAACTATCGGAAACGGGTAAATCAAATTGCATCCATTTGATTTGGGGAAAAAATTATTTCCCCCCATGAATTTCGAATGCGACAGGAGTCTTATCTGACAGAATTAAGCCCCTTTACATTGGATGATTTGTTTGAAGCACAAGTTTCTTGATTATAGTAAGTCTTCAGTCAAACTTGTCAATGGTGACCAAAGTATGCTTAACTAGATCGGGACTACGTCTCTCATAAAAACTTATTCTCTTTAATCTTTAAACATGATAAAAGAACCGAAATTCAGTCCTGTGATTTAATTTTCTTCTCCATACTATCAAAGTGTTGCAGCAGAGTCGCTTCCAATCAACAACTCAGATTTTCGAGAAATTTAAGTTCCATTGCATTCAACATCAAAAGAGGGAGGGAGAGAGGGGGAGGGGGAAGAAGGATCGCGGCACTTACCACCACTATAGTCAGCAGTAGCAGGACCCGCTGTGTCGGGCAATTCAAAGCTGTCTTCGCCCAGCTGAGCGGCCAGAGCCTCTAAGGCGGCCTTCTTCTCCTCCTCACTGCTGGTCACTTTGTGCTCAGGCGAAGATTCTGTGGGTGGTGAAATGGTCATCTCTACCACCCCATCATCGACATCTGCCGGTTCGATGACATCCTCATGTGGTTCCGCCTCCACCTTCCCTGTAGTCATCTTCTTCGTCTTTTCCATCTCCACTTGCTCAGCAGTTACCGCGTTATTCGCGGATTCCAGACTAAGCAGAGCGTGTGAGAGCTCAGCGTCAGTTTGTACGAGACTGATGTTCTGCATACTCTGACGCAACACATCCTCACGACCGACCTGCTTCAATGCATGTGCTAGCGTTGTCCCTAAAAGGAATGGAAGAGGTTGGTTTACTGATAAAGGGTCAGTAGTAATCCCGCATTAACATTACTATCAAGAGCCATGAATTCTTTTATGTAGGAGACAGCTAGGAACTGCCGCAGAACCAAGACGAAAATGGAAGCATTTTTGTCTGAACCAGGTAATGATGCGACCTTTCCCTGGACGATGATCCATTTACGCACTTCCCTGGATAGTGTTCTTCCGTAAGAAACTTAAATCATCGTTCCGGAAGTAGGGCATTAGACAGATGTGATCGTGAAATGGGCAGTGGAGGTCAGAACACGCAACCATCACAACCACATCTAAGCAATTATGGAACTGAAGCAAAAGAGCGATTTCCAGCCTTGACTTAGCATCAAGCAAGTGAGTAGTGAAGTTGAGTTTTTCAACTTAATAGCTTATCAGGGTAAAAATAGTTGCCAGAGCCTATTGAAGCAACTCACGCCGAACATGAGCACAGGAACGATCTTCATTCTCCAAACACACTCAATTGCCAAGTGTAGAGAAATGGGGAGTGCTCTTGAACCTCCCAATATGAAAGTTGACGACGTTACTCTCAAACTGTACATACACCCACTGAAGTCGCTCCCGGATGTGAATGCCCGAGCGTGGTCAGGGGTGGTAAAATCTCACGGCTAACATTAATTATGACTTCGCCGTCCCTGTACGGGCTACCTTTCTTCTTGAAATAGAATTAAAAAATCTCTTCTCTGCGGGTAAGCTATTCGTGTTTCCGAGAGGTCAAAATTCTGCCAACACGACGCATCAAGCCACCGCCACCCCGACGTTTCACGTGAGGCAAAAAACCCTACTAAATAAAAAGTTGTACTGGTTTTCTGTGCATTTCTTTGTGTCTCCCAAGGTATGCTGAGCTTGTGAATCACAATTTTTACAGTCCATCTGGTTGTGGGTTTGATTTGGAAAAAATTTTGCGATACCAGGATGTGAGAAAAAAACTATGCCTGTATGCACAAAGGTTCGCTATGCGACTTTGAGGTGAATTAAATTTCCCATTAAAAAATGCCTTTATAAGAAAAGAGTGGGTTCAACAATGGTCCGTTAATAGGTTAGTCAAAGAGACCTACTTTATCTTCCCCAGTGCATCGACAACTTGATTAATGAAGAAAGCATTGGAGTGTCTACCTCTTTAATTCACGTTCGTTGTAAAATTTGCCTTCGCTTCTTCACAAAATCCTCCTTCTCCTATCACTGTAGTCACAAGCCAAAAGAGTCGCTGCCCCTAACACTTGGTGACCACCCAACTTGTTCTCAGCACTCCTGCGGAACTGCTACTGCACCTTCTCACGCCTACCCACCTGCGCGTCAAGTTGATGTGATGTGTCAACTTCTCTCTTTTTCCGGCACATATTTGTTCTCAGGTTTGGTTAACACTTTGAGGCGATGCCACAAAATGCCCTCACGCACTCATTCACCTACATGCTTGCCATCCTACGGAAGGGCCGGTACTTGTTACATCCACAATAGCAACATGGATGTACAGTATATTGAAATTAAAAGTGCTAACTTGCTCTGCCAATGAGATTTGGTGAATACAACAGCCTTCGTGTGTTGAATTTGCAACACCACACGGTCCTAGTAGCTGACGCTAACCAGGGCCTACTACTTTCAGTTGAAATCGAAGCCATGGTGAAAATCTCTAGTCCAATTTACTCATAAAGCTTCGACTTTGTCTGAGGGAGAAACCAGTCAACATATCCAAGCAGGCGCCTTGCTGTTCCAGCGTAACTACAAATAGTCAATTTTCCTTTGCCAATCTGCACAACCTTTTTTTAAAGTATAAGCTCAGATAATACAATCAAGCCGTGCTAAATTGCAAAGTTGTTGCTCACTTTAAAACCACAAAGGTAGGTAGGTAGGTAGGTAGATGGATGGATGGATGGATGGATGGATGGATGGATGGATGGATGGATGGATGGATGGATACAGGATGGATGGATGGATACAGGATGGATGGATGGATATAGGATGGATGGATGGATGGATGGATGGATGGATGGATGGATGGATGGATGGATGGATGGATGGATGGATGGATGGATGGATGGATGGATGGATGGATGGATGGATGGATGGATGGATGGATGGATGGATGGATGGATGGATGGATGGATGGATGGATGGATGGATGGATGGATGGATGGATGGATGGATGGATGGATGGATGGATGGATGGATGGATGGATGGATGGATGGATGGATGGATGGATGGATGGATGGATGGATGGATGGATGGATGGATGGATGGATGGATGGATGGATGGATGGATGGATGGATGGATGGATGGATGGATGGATGGATGGATGGATGGATGGATGGATGGATGGATGGATGGATGGATGGATGGATGGATGGATGGATGGATGGATGGATGGATGGATGGATGGATGGATGGATGGATGGATGGATGGATGGATGGATGGATGGATGGATGGATGGATGGATGGATGGATGGATGGATGGATGGATGGATGGATGGATGGATGGATGGATGGATGGATGGATGGATGGATGGATGGATGGATGGATGGATGGATGGATGGATGGATACTGGATGGATGGATGGATGGATACAGGATGGACGGATACAAGATGGATGGGAAGTCTACAAAACTTAAGAGAGAACAGATTGACTTATTTCTAGCAAATCTGACAGGGAGGAGTGCCTGATACGTGTAGCATTCTCATGTCAGTCACTACCATCTAACAGTTTTTTTCATCTAAATGGGTCCATTAGGCACAGGAAATGCACCTTTACAAGTCACGGTTTATCAGATAATCGCTACCACGTTTAATGGGTATGGTTTAAGGACTGAAATGGGGGAGAGGAATGACAGAATTCCATAAATTCAATCTACCTCCACGAAGGTGAAGCCAATTCATCACCACTTCTTACCCGTAGCCTTGGGTCCAGCTCTCTCCTGCCAAAGGGTTAGGCACATCAGTGCCATTTTATAGTCACTGTCCATGCCATTGGCCCGAATGTCACTGACATCCTGCGCCGAGAGACCCAAGTACGGCGCAAGGTAGACCCAATCCGCGCCCAAGTTATCCGCAACCTTCTTCACATCCAAATCCGACCGCGCTATCGACTCCACCATCCCTAGAGGGTGAAAAGGGGGAGAGTAGACGAAGGTATTTAATGTACTTGAATGCGAATACCGAGAGGATTTGACAGTGAGAAAGACGGTGGCGCGTTAGTAATTAGTGATGGGATAGAGCCACTTACGGCATTTGCCATAGCGATGGCCAACAGAACCACAATCTAAAGTTGACAGCCAGCAGTAACAAGAAGTGCTTGAAATCAAGAGTGGCATATGGGCAGGAAGGGAGCTCACCTTCATCCGAAGACCCGTGTTTGACTGCACCATTGAAAAAATTCTCTAAAGAGGTTGCAGTTGCACCTGCACCTGTGGCTGCTGTAGCAGTGTCCTTCTGCAAGGAGTGTCGTCTAGCGGATGCCACTGTCTCGGAAATAGAACTTGCTACCAAGGGTGGAAGCAGGACATCAAGAACGCAAAGAGGATCCAAAGAAACGCCACTAGAAGAGAGCGAAAACAAAGTAAAGTCGAATACTTGAGAGAGTAAAAAAAGAAGGTTGTGATGATAAGGCCACACACCCAGGCTGTCTCTGTTGTGGCATGAAGGCCAAATGGCCAGCAGGAGGAGCATTGAGATCTTTGATGCGCAGAAGCACGTTTAATCGGTTTTCCTCGAAGGCGCAGACGCTGGGGAAGCGCAGTTGATCGATCATAGCAGTAATGTCCGTGGTGGAGGCGGCATGAGAAGCAGCGACGGGCACCAGGTTGCCTGCGGTTTCAAGCCACACGGGGCGATTGTGTAGAAACTCCACCAAACCCTCGGAATCAGGACTAGCAGTAGGGGGTCCGGAAGACCCACTCCCCTCTCCGCTACGAGCCACAACCTCGAAGCCCTCCTGACATTCAAGGGTCTTCTGCTCTGAGTCGTCAGTAAGGCAGACGCAACGAATACGCGCTTCTTCAGGGTGGTGGCGACGCGCGTAGATTACAAAACGGCCCAGGTAAGGCACTGCTGTTGCCTCGCTGTACACCCGCGTGGCCATCTCCGAGATCTCTGAGAGATTTGGGCAGTCGATGAGCCAGAGTCTGCGAGAAGAGGATGTGAGGTAAAATCCCATCTCCTAACGTATGCTTTACCTTCTAAACCGGCACTCTAATGAAGATTTAGTCTGAAGTATTCCAGACTGGAGCCAAGAGAGGCATTTAAACTCCAAAATTCTATCCCCTTGGTCAAAATCTATTGAATTTGGCCGAAATTAAAGTATTTGAATTGTGCCACTGGAAAAGAGGAGCTCAAAACCTAAGCCAAACAGTAAATCAACTTTTTATAGATGCTGTGATTTGAAGACGATTGGGAAAAAAGTGCTGCTTCGCATGCTCCCTTTGGTCACGGTAGCAATTACGATTAAAATTAACGCAAAAAATTTCCTCGAGGACACTTAAAGACGATACGGCTATACTTTGAGGTTTGTGGACACCTTTACTCATAAACAATGAGTCCACTAAAGAAAAATTCTGTTGATTAAAAGTTGTCAAGAAATGTAATCTACATGTAAGGGTCAAAAACGCAATTCATTTTTCCTTAACACATAATGCAGCACATCAGTTTTACAAAAGTTGTCACAACCCAAGATGCGATTAGAAAGCTCCCACAATCATCCTGAAGACTGTCTCTCGAGGTTGTGCCGGAGTTATAGCCCAATCGGTAAAAAAAACATTGAAGGAGACTGCCATTGCACCATCAAAAAGTTGAATTAGTAGCCCTATCGACTGTCCCAAAGCGTTAAAAACCAAATAACGCTGAGTAGATCACACAGTCTTTAACTCACCGGCAGGTGACGGGTAAGATTATATAGCAGAACATTTTCCTCTACCAAACTCCTTAAAAGGAAGGAAAGAGGAAGGAAAAGTTCCCCCCCCAAATTGGCCATATACGTCAAAAGGAGGATGCATTCGTGCTTCAAACACACACACCCGTTCAGAAAAAAAAAACTTTCCTTTAGCAAAAGTCGCATATTTGGTGGTCTTCATATCGACTGAGCAGAGAGGATACGATAGATAGATTTTTGATGGTCAAATTGTGGCCACCACGGCTATTCCCATGTCATTGTATAAAGTGCAAAGAAATTAAAAGGGCAATTCAGCGAGGTTTGGGAAAAAAACCTTGCATTTCGCATAGTTGGGTCGCGATAAAGCAAGGGTAAATGGAAACAGGACCTATGATAGGCGGAAACAAGGCCGAGGTCTTCAACAAGTAAATTGTAATTGCATGAGATAACTCAGTATACTCTAGGCAGTCATCAGTTTGTACAAACATTCCATAAGATTGTCGCATGAGATAAGCGAAAAGTTCCCGTCTCAGCCAAAAAATTCCAATCTCGTCAAGCCATGCCTCGAGACCAAAAAACGCCAAGGGATTTGGCGTAGAGAGGGTGGAATAAATTGGACATTCCATTAGCGCATTGGCAAGTAAAAATCTAGTACATGGCTTTCGTTTTCTCGTCATAGTTATATTACACTTTGCCTGCTTCCTTCTTCCCAGCTGGCAGTGAAAAATTTACCGCGACTACTATGGTGAACGCACAAACATGACTTTGAGGCGCAACTGGAGAAGATAAATTGAACTTTAAAAGCTCCCCAAGATGAGAACAGAATATGTGTTAATGCAATTGTTAATGTTTGGGCTTAATGCAGAATACTCTCCTTGCTTAAATAATTCCTAGCCCAAGACAGGGAAAAAGTAACTAATTCGCACAGATCTCCCGATCAGTACAAAGCGTGGACCGTATACCAGTGCTTTAAAAAAAGGCCTACACTAAAAAAATGACAGAGAAAAGGGGTTGTTGTTTCTGATGGTTGAGACTGTGAGACCTCAGCACCAAAGGTAAGCCAAAGCCGCATCTACTTTAATAGCAATGGAGCGTGATCTACTTTGAACGACTTCAAATGCTTCAGAAGAGGAGTGGTTTATGCGATTTCTTGTACAAATCAGTTAAACCTGAGGACTTAATGGTTCCACATTCCATGAGGATCACAGAATAACACAGGGAGAAAACGGTATTACTGCAAGGGTAATGAAGAAAAAAAGGTACAAAATTGGGACGCAGCCCCGGGCCTCCAAACTTTGCAAGTAAAAGCACAAATTCCAGGTTTTGGATAACTATTTTAATGGAAATCAACTGAAATACAAAATAATCCACTCCGTAGAACATCGCGATGCTCACAAGCTAAGCTTGACAGGTGAACTCGTCAAAATCCAGGCTATTAACTTCAAATTCAGCTTATTTTAATCCATCAAATACCAACATGATGAGTTCCGCAGAAAATCGACATTAGAAGGGGAGTGGAAACAATATTCAAAGCAGGAACTACATCGATGTATGGAGCTTCGACGTCTAGAGTAGTGGCATAGAACTTGGGGTGTACCACCTAAGCCACTTACAGACTCAGGTGCTGCAGAGGAATCAACCAATTCAAAGAAAGATAATGAGCATATACTCCTACCTAGCTGAGACAGTAGTGGTGAAGGAGACACAGTCCTTCTGCAACGAGAACGGTGAACTGCCCGTAATGTCTTCCCAAATAGCCGGCGACGTGCCACCCGTGATGGAGCAGAGCAGACGCACAGTAGAGAGATCAGGCGGCGCCTGCCCCTTCTGCTGTTGCTGAGCTCCCTTTCCTGCCACAGTAGGCAGAGGAATAAATACCACAATAGGGCGATGGAATTTGCGTCGACGCGGCTCTATCGTCACAATCGGTGAGACAGCAATACGCGGTGAACCAAGACACGCGGCCACGAGACTAGGATCCACGGTCTGTACCTGCAGTCCCACCCGGATTTTCTTCTGCAGGGCACCCCGAGGGAATGTAACCTTGACCTGAGGATCAACGCTAGATGTTAGGACATAGCCATCGGGACCGACGAGCACAAGATCCTGGCGGGTGCGTGTGATCAGAGCGAAGTATTGTGGGATGGTGCTGGTAAGGATGCGGTGCACTCGACGTCTGCGCAATTCGGTGGAGGGAGTTGCATCAACTGGAGAATGAGAGGAAGAAAGAAAAGATGATGCTTGGTACAGCCACAAAATAGATCGACTGGACCTTTTGTCTAACAGAGCTGTAGGGTGAAGCACGGTTACGACACTAGCCTCCCCTTCTTCTGAACAGTTAGAAGCTCCAGCTCGACATTAAACTAGTCCTTCTTGTGCACCATGTTTTGGAGAGGTATGCAGCTGAGTCAGGCTAGTAATCTATCAGTTTTGCTTTTGGTGCAGAGCGACCGAGATTATTTATTTATCTTTCCTAATGTTACAGCATGACGGCACAGAATTCCATTTTTAAATTAATTCCACAGAAATACCACAACTATTTTCTTTACAAAAATGCATTTTTTGTTTCGTTTTAAAAAGATAGTATTTCTTTTGGCTGAGCAAATTACCACCCACTGGTGATACAACTCAATTTGGGGAGGTCAAGATACTATTCTCTTGTCTATTTACTCTATGACTTGGAGCGTAAGCCAGACACCATAAAACACTAATGGGTGGCTAGTGAGAAGAGAACAGGCGGACACACACAAGCACACCGACAAACGCATTTTAAGTGAGTCACGCAAGTGGAGTTTTAATCATTGAAACAATATCTTTTGGGGCAATAAAACACCTATAATTGTCTACTGTGACTGAACCAGGAGACATACAGAAAACTGACAGTGTAACTCAGAATGAGTTACAGAACCTCGGCCCTCAAGAGGAATCTGGACGCTGTCAAAAAGTTAACAAACGACAGCTGCCGACGCACCAAAGTATTCACCGAGGGAGTCCTGAACGGCCTGATCAGTGGGATCAACCGGGTGCTCTTTCCAAACCTCACCATTCTCTGAACGAAGCACAACGATTTCGCGTTGGTTGCTTCGTAATGAAGCGCAGTAGGGCACCTCGATGAGGATGGGCGCATTGAAACGGACGCCCGCTGGACCCACTTCAATTAGTCTGTGAAAAGGGACGAAAAGTCAAGCAAAAATTACTTTTCTTTTTATTGGATATTACCATGGCAAGCTCGCTAAGTCATCAGAAAATGCTGACAGAGTTCAAAGCAACACTAGAGAGATATATATGGCACAACAATGTTTCAAGTCAGAGTAGGTTATGCATTCTATGAGGTAGATATGCAAGGTAGACTAATTTTTTTACTACCTCAAACGTAGATAAAGAGTCCTTATTCGTATCCCATTATCATCCCTTGAATTCTCGAATGGAGAGGGTACGATTAAAGTATAGTCGGCTCAATGACACCAAAGTTCATGGAAAAAGTCTTTCCTTTTGTACATTTGTTAAACGACAAATCAGTCGACTCAATTGGTACTTTCCCGTACAATCAATCGTGAAAAATTGCGAAATCCGAATTCATATCGCCTCAACGCTTATGTTATCCCCATGATACTCTCCAAACTTCTTCACTGCCTGCTGGAGCAAATCAAATGATGCACCGAACACAACATACAAACGCACATGTGAAATCTAGACCTTACATTGAATTTTCATAACGAATGCATCTTTATCTGATTACACAAGTTCAAAACAGAGTAGTTTTCCGTTTGAAAGCGAAAGACTCGAAATCAAGCCAGACATCTTATCTTCGTGTAAAACATTATCTTGATTGACGACAGTGCCTTTTCCCGTCCGGGACATGAAGGCGGATGTAAACATGGATCAAACACCGATAGGAAAGCAAGAAAAGGCTTACCGACAAGCCAGACCCTCACCATCATTGAGAGGTGGTTGGACGGCATAGGAGGGATAGCGCAGGAGGCGACAAATGATGCGAAGCGGTCCAACTGAGGCGTTGGGTGGAATGATGAAGCGCATACCTGGATAGCGCTTCGACTCCAGTAGGCCACCGCGTGCATCCACAAGGAAAGAGACCAGAAAGCTGGACGTTCATAGGAAGGGGAATAGTTAGTCAGGGCGTTGTAGTATTATCAGAAAAACCGGGTAAATCAAAGAAGTGACGCGCAAAGAAAACTCGGAGAGTATCGCTTGGGGAAATCATTGCATGCAAGTCACTTGATATTACAGTTTTTTTTCATGACTTATGAAAATTAACGATTGTGGTTCAGAAATTTTACGCAATTCCGACTAAGTTTCCGCTCGATGCACAAAGCTTGGATCTTCTTTAAAAAATTTCAAAAAACCTAGGACACGAATATATGAAATAGCATGGAGTGTAGAATTTGCCTCCACGCTTCTTGTGGGCAAGGAAAAACTTCACATACAGTTAAGAGTAGCTCGAGATTTTTGAAAAAATGGAGGATCAAACAATGTGGCTGTTATTTTTTGTGACATTTCAAAACTACATTTTCGTACCGCAAAATTCACGTAAAAAATTGGCAAAGCTTCTGAAACTTAAACACCATAACTCACAATCATACACCACCTCGTAATAAAAGAGTCAACCATTGCCAAATCTGATTAAAGTAATCAAGGAGTCTAGCACCTCACAAAGTAGTATTGTCATCAGGAAACTGATATGTTTCACAAGCACTGACCCGACAACTAAGAAGATTAATTTGGATTTTAAAAGACACGTATATTGAACGAAAACAATTGCACATTTTTAATACCGCCCTACGCTAACGTGTCAACATTTGCCGTAGAATTAAAAGGAAATTATACAATTTACGCAGGTTACAAGTAATGGGAGGTCAGCACACGTACATGTTAGAGAACCTTCTCCGGTATAATTGGACTTGTTTCACAGTCCTGAATGACAGAAGCCAGAGGCAAAGCTGTTAAATGCCTCTAACAATCTTTAACTTGACCCCACATCAGTAGGGCAAATTGTCAACAATAAACACATTTGAATTTTGTTCACAAAAAAAACCAAAAATTGGTGGGGAGGATCATGCATTTTGAGCAAAAAATCAAACGGAGGCGATCAAAACATCATGCTATCATTGGTAAAATCTGAAGGTATTTCTCAAAATAGCAGGAGAAAATCAGACACAGCGAACTATCATCCCCCCAAACATTCCAAACTACACGAAGGGAGGCAGCAATTCTCACAAACTTTAAAAACAACAAATTTGATAACATCTATAATTACATGGATAGAGAGAAAAGAACAGTGGATTCGGCAAGTAATGGAAAGAGTAGAATTGCGCGCTCCTCATCGCATGCGCTAATTTGATGCAAGGCAAAATGTGCACCATTCTGCCAAACAAAATTGCCTAGCTCTCCCTTTTCGGCATCTGGCGGAAACGACAAATTGCCAATTGTTGCCAGTGACAACGATAATAACGATAATAAAAAGGAAGTTGCATGCAAATAAAAGGGTAACTGGTCTACCGCATTTGAATTGGTGCAAGGGAAGCAGGTACTGCGACTGAGAGGCCATAACGGGAGAACAGGATACTCATGGGATTATTGAAATGGAAGAGACAGACAGACAGACTCGATCGGTCCCACACACCCAGATAAGTATTCGCATGGGGATAATCAGAATGGAAATAAAGTGAGAACGCATCATTCACCGAATAACAAAAGTGATAACATGGGTAAAAGGAGGATCTGAGAGGCCGAAGTATCACGGTTAGATCGGCTTAAGGGATGAAAACCACACCTTTTCAGTGGCTTTACTACATCAGAACGGGATAGATGATCGACATTTGTTATGGATGAGTGGAAACACAGAAAGGCTATCAAAATCGCATCGAGCCTTGGTAACAACTTCTTATATGGCGGGCAGTGATGAAGCAAGAATAAGTCTGAAGGAACCGACCCATTACAAGAGACGGAGTTTAACCCATGTAAGTAGCCATTTAACAATGAAATGACCAAGAAATCGAATATAGACAGGATGGTGCACCAAAATCCTCTTGTAACGCATTATGTAGAATGGCTTTGCTTTCGAGCAAAGGAACTACTTCCAGCTCTGAGCAATTTAAAATATGAGCGGATTTGGACATTTTGATTCTCCGAGAGTTCAACAGATTGATTTCGTCCAAATTTATGTAAAATACGTCACTTTGGAATCTAAACTCCTCCCCTCTTAACAAAATATTATATGTATGAATTTCTTTTCTGCCTTCCGAGTGGTTCCGTATGCCAAATTAGCCTAATGATGGTTGAATCAGAGGAGTAATTACAGGGACAACAAAGGGCAACGCTTAAAACAAAGCAGAGGAGTATCCAACAGACCTAATATTTACCCAGTCAAATGACGTTTAACCTGAAGGTGTATGCACACCAGTCCTGTGCAGTCATTATCAAGTTAGCTCTATGATGTCATCAAGGTTAACCTCAACACTACAACATATCTGGGTTTGTGTTGCCGTAGTGATAACAGTAGAGATAGCGAAATGTTGAGTTACTTAGCAGCACCAAACATGATGAAGGTGAACATGTGCATACCAAAATATGAGGTGCCCAAACATTTTAACTCAAAATGAGGAACAAATCAACGTAAGTTTAAAACGAAAATTGCAAAAACGCGAGGGCTTTACCAGGGTGACAGATATTTCTCGAAACTAGGAGGAAAAGACAGAGAAAAAAGTGAGTGGAAAACTCGTTCCAAAAAAGTGGGGAGAGGGGGGAGGAGGGGGCCAGAGCGTGTGGTTTCAAGAGGAACTCACCCTCCAGCCAGCGGTTTTTTTGTAGCACTCATAACAGGTTCTGTTTCCATCTCCCATTCCGCATCTAAGTGATCACCCGGACCTGCTAACACCTTTGAGGTCTAAAACAAAGCAGAACGATGAGAAAAAGAGAAACAGAGATGGTAGAAATAGTCGATGTAAAACATACCTCTCCCATGTGCAGATCACTGGCAAGGGTGGCAGAGAGGTTGGCACTGTGTTGGGGAACCACCGATGTCTCGTGCAACACTTGTTCATCTGTATTGAGAGAATAAGCACGAATTTTAATAATGTTCGCTCCTATTCACTGCTCTTCATTTTCATATCGTGGTTCATGCCTCCTCAGTTGAAAGCGCGGTGAAGGTGAAAGGGATTTCCAATGAAAAAAAGCGGGACTGAAGCTAAGAATTGTTGACTAGACGAAGAGAGGCAGATCAAATCTACATTTTGTCCATCATTGAAAGAATAGTCAATAATCCCCCAATACTGCTTTTCAATACAGGGTAGAAATTACGCAAGCAAGTGCAAATGGGCGATTAAGCGTATTAAGCCTGCAAGGAAAAAGCACTTCCTGTTGACTTCGAGCATTGCTTAGGTTAGCATCGTTAAGTCTAATTTCCATTGATTAAATGAGCGAAATCGAGAAACCCGAGCTGACGGACGGAGGCAAGACAGCAAGTTAACACCAGCCCAAGGGAAATCCGAAGTTCGGTGGGGAAGTTATGATAGTATTAAGAAGAAGACAAGAAGGTTAAAAAGTATCCTAATTCGCCGATTTAGCAATATCGATTGATCATGCGATAATTTCCCAGTTCCATAGTGAGCCCAAGTGGGGCAATGCTAATCGAATGTCAAATGTAGCTGAACTGCATTGAAATTGACCTTTTCTACCCGCCACAGTAATCATCCACAGTAGGAGTAGTGAATTCATCTTCAATTAAGGATAGTAAGCGGCTCATTGTCAGTGACGATTAGGGCAGAGATATGAGCGATGGCGGATGTTACACAAGCAATAAGGTAGGTTTGACAGACAGACTCAAGCTCGCAATGTAATACAGAAAACCAAGATTTGCATGAAAAAAATGAAAGAAAGTAAGAGACCAAACTAGCACTAATCTACGGGTTTCCCACCATTTGCTAAGTATCTACTGATACCTCAACTACAGAAGCAGTAGAAACAAGGAAGCAGGAATTAAGTTTAGGATGCATTCTAAAAAGTTATTAAACGAGCAAGTGTAAATCGAAAAAGTTTTGGGGTATTAAACTGGCATTGACGGGTCAGCGCCCTCGGATAGCCTTCGTAAGGACGGGATTGGCTAAAATGTGTTCGCATTAAATTCTGGTGTGGGTCAGAAAATTAGAAAGTGGTTAACAAATTCAGAAGCTGAGTCGATGCCAAGTCATCTGTAGTGAGCACGTGAATCGAATGAAAGATTGTTGGCTAGACGACAAATAAGTAGAGGCGATAGGAAAGCGTGTAAGATAACCGACCAGAAGGCAGATTCAGCAGATTTTGGCCAGCCTGCATGGTGGAGGAGTCAGTCGAGAAGGCCACTGCATCAGTGGAACCCATCAATGAGGCAGTATCGTCGCGCTCCTTGTTGAACTCCCAATTCGGAACTGCTTTTAATGAAAAAACGCCGTCTTTCCGCTGAGCCTTTGTGATTTAAATGCGTATGTCTGTGTGGGTGTGCATTGTGTAACATCCAGCAAATGGTAGCATATTTGGGAACCGAGAATAGCTGTGATTGCGTTCTCTTTCATACATAGTTTTCAACTAAGACAGCTAAACAATTGAGTGAAATGGGCACCTAGAAGAATTTCCCACAGCAGAGATAAGGAGCAGTTTGGCACCATAGTAGAATTACTGGCTCCAGAAAACACTAGTTGAAAAATAAGACAACCACACTTTTAGGGCAATACCAACGGTTCTAGGTGGACTGGCCAAAAACACACTTCATACAACATATTTAAGATACAGAAACGTGTTTTAATCAGCTTGAATATGGAGAGCTGAAAAGAGAAATCAAATGCAAAGGGAGAATAGTCAGGTACCAGTCAATTTTCTATATTCTAGAAAGAAAAAGAGGAAGACAGGGAAAGGACTCCGTTTCCTTAAATTGAAAAAAAAAAACAAACGTTGATCTTTATCGTACTAGGTAGAGTAATTTGGGGCGCGATTTGGGAAAAAATCTATCCTAAATCCCTCAATTTTGAAACTAATTACACACGGACGGTGGTTGAATGAAAGCCCAAAAGAGGGAGACGAGAAGTGACAACCCTGTCAACAGCATTAAAGGGAACCTTCACTACAGGAGTAGGTTTTTGTAACGCTTCGGTAGATCTGGATAAAATGTATGGCAGCATGCTTCATTTCCCAAGCTTCATTGAGAATGAAACCTAAAAATCCTCGCTTGAATGTGAGAAACTGGCACATATTTTGGCAACAATTACACAATCCATACCCACTTGCCCAAACAAATCTTGACGACTGAATTTACAGTGAATCAAGAAGACAATAAGGGAGAAGTAAAGTCGAAAATATAGCATCGACTTTGGAGATAATGCAAACTAGCACAAAACTACAAATTTTCAGCAATCACAGTGAAAGTGGAGGTCTGTCAGCATGCACTTTATGGATCCGTATAAATGAGTGATGGATTTCAAGCTACCACCAAATGGGCTTCAAAACGGATGCCAACTTCCGTGCAAAATCACTACTTTTGCGGAGTGAAATAGTGCACTAACTCAGACGCATGCGTGAGTCAGTACAGACACACAACTAAAGTGCAGAGGTCAATGACAATGAGGAGAGAGAGGGAAAGTGATAGGGCTGAATACAAGATTCTTGACAGGGGCCGATATACATGCCAACATCGAGTCCGTATAAAGCATGCACACAGGGAATGCGGGTCTCATCTCACCTCCGCTTCCAATGGTTGGTTGTCGGTTGCCTGACGATGGACAGGTGTAATGACAGTCAAGCACCTGCTACTCAACGATTAACGCATGAAAGGGCAAGAAGTGGAGAAAAAAAGGGGATGGGGGTGTGAGAGCATAGTATCTTTTGACTTACGAAGCGGTTGACTCAAGTACTCCATCTCGCCCCAGATTAGATCGTTCTCGTACGTAGATTCTGCAAGAAAAGAGAAATATGAATGCTGTAAGATGTGCATGCATATTTCTGCTGATATGATATTCAATACAGTTCAGCTTGATAACTAGCAACTTGAATGAGTCGAATGATCTTTTTAAACATCCAACTCTTGATTCATTAAGTTCAAAATGTTGCCTTGATTGTTTCCGACTTTTTCTCTTGTATTAAACGCGCATCATGACTCTCTCCAAGCCATTTTTTGGTTCGGAATCATTTAATTTACCGTTTTTGGAGCAATGTCTTGTAAATCATCGAATGCCAAAAAAAATCAGCAAGTTTATAACGGGGGAACCATAAATTATCTGAGACGATCGCCATCTTTATAACAAATGTATGAGGAATATGAGCTGGGATCACGGAGATACAATAAACTGTGGCATTGTTGAATTTACGATAGGCGAATTTTGATGGCTAGAATGAGGGAGAACACGAGAAATCACGTATAAAAGGGACCATTTTAATTTCAGGGCACTAATGGTCACCAAACAACTAGAAGTATCAATTGAACTATCTGAGACCACCTCAACCTTACGAGGAAGCGAAAGTTTGCTAATATCAACAAGTGAGTATAAGAAGCTTTGGACTGAGTAATGGACTGCTCAAACCGAAAACAGCGGTGGCCTAATTCAGCAGCACACCATATTAACACGTGATAAAAAATCGACTCTTGGAGGCAGTCACAAGTTTCCAGCACTATATTTGAAAAAAGCAAGTGAAAGGTAGAATCATCGTCAAACGTGCACCATTAGCTGTTTAATGACCCGACACTGTGGCGTTACCGTTGAGTACAAATCGGCGTGGTCTAATTGGTCGAGAAAGGTTTTCACTAGAACGTTTGGTACCAGTCTCGGGGAAAAATCAGCCACTACAGCCACCAAAAAAATAACTGCTCCCAAACCCAGGACATCCAACTCAATTCTGTTGCCAACTCAACAAATCTTGTTGCCACATGATTATGTTCAAGTAGCTTTCAAAAAGTGGAGAATGCATGACGTATGCAAAGATTTTAAGCTAGACCATTGAAATGACATTCCATCCTCCAAAGCCTTCCACTCTTCAAAAGTCTCTGTCGCTGAATGGCATAACAACTTCCGCTAGATTGCTTTGACCCATAAAAAATCCCGTTTTAGATGGCATTTATCCCTCAACCAAGAGGCTAAAGGTTACCATTACAGGCTTACCCGAGGGATGAAGAGTGTTGGACACTTGCGATGAAGCCTTGACATACTCTGCCTGATATTGTGAGGGATACGCGGTTGTCCTGTCGACCTTTCGCGACATCACTGGCATACGCATAAACAAAGAGATGGGCAGAATAAGCACCTTGTTAGACAGCATTTAAAGAAAGCTAAACGGTGAAGTGAGATATACAATCAACGAATGCATCATGTGATACTCCAAAAAACAATGCCGGAGGCGTTAGGGGGAGGGGAAGAAATACACCTATACAAGCACTTGCATCTACGCTAGCTCATGCCAATATTGTCAGTGTGGGAATGTTTTTGTTGTTCATAATTGGGTAGTTACCTTTCAATTCTACAAAAAGATACGACTTTCATTTTGTGAAGAGCAAAAAATATGAATTTTTGTAGAAAGTGGATAGACAGATGGATGAACTTACTTCCCTCCTCATCCGATTCAACGGCCTCAGCAGCCTCCGTCCCGGTGACTGCAACCTCAGGCAAATCAAGGAGCACCTCCGCATCGTAAGTATCCTTGACGTTATCCCAGTCAGTAACAACCGTAGTGACGGTGCGAAGCGTGTCAAAGATGGTTAGATAGTGCTGATGACGGGCGATCTGGGCAGCTGTCAGACCTTGCTGCAGGCAGAAGAAATAATCAAAACATTATCTATGAAGCCAAGCTATCATTCCAAGGTTTAGGGACATAGAATCACTCGCAAGATGCGGTCGCAGCTAACAACTCGTGCGCCATTTGACTGTTAAACAATAAACCTACTCAGTTTATATTTTATTCACATTTTATCCTTAAAGTATGTCGTGGATATCGGCTGTAAAAAATGTTCATGTGGAAGGTGGCAGAACGATAAAATAGAATATAATCTGAGAACCTGTTAAGTTTCGTAATATCTTTGGCAGTTTTTAACCTAATATCTTCATACCTTTTGAGTACACCATATTAGGATAGGTAATGATGTGGCAAGTCTAGATGGAGCAGACATGATCTGATGGGCAGATTTCAATCAAGGGCAGTATTTCAGTGGCCATTTCAAGTAAAGAGAAGTAAAAAAGAACAAAAAACACTTTCAACGCGGTGAATTTTCAAAGCACCTACTGAAAGCAGATGAAATGAAGGCATGCAAGGAGCTCCGAGTTAAGTTTTTCTTCAATGCAGCTTTACCTTGACGCATAACGGAGGAAAGTTGAAAGACATCGTAAAGTGACGAAGGTAAATGTAATTTCGCAGATTCTTATGTTTTTCCTATGGCCACTATAAAGAAATTTGGTTTCTACGCATGACGAGAATTCCATAAACGATGTTTTTGCGTTAAAAAGCTCACAACACACTTCTCCCAATGAATCATAAATGCCCATGCACACACATGGGAGAGAGAAAATGTGATCGGAGACACTCCATTTTCGATACCAAACGAGATGTTCACATGAAACAAACTGAGGTAGAACGCGGCCCATCCAAGCTGATTCAAAAGTTAATAGCAATTAGAGCCAACCACTAGAATAAGGCTGAAGCTTACCTCCTAGTGCTTCAGCAAAGGAGTCTCCCAAGACGGTGAATTCCCTGAAATGGAATCCTTGCGATGACATTCAACAATCGATGCTGTCATTGCCAGTCATTGCACAAGGTGTGATCAAACTCAAAGCTGAATACTAACACAGCTATCGAAATGCCTTGAAAAATGCCCATATTAAATCATAAGTACTTTTACGTCGAAGTGAGGTAGCCTTACGTATAGTTATTATGGCGGGAGAGGAATGGTGATGGGGGGAGGCTTCCACTTATAAGAGAATGAAACGCGCTACGAGATTTCCTCCTCGAACCTTAGTACATGCAATCTCTACGACTCATCGAAACGAGATTCATGTATAGCAATTCCTGGGTTTCGCTAGGGATGAGAGTGCTCTCATGAAAGGGAATGGAAATGAGGGTGGAGGTGGTGAAACTAGAGCCTGGTCCACCACACGATCCTTGTGAAATATAAGCTAAAACCCGTTGATTAATGAAACCATTGGAGTTCTTGTTTACCTGGGAGTGAAACGACGGTAAACTGAAATGGAGATGATGGTGTTATGAGGCTGCTGAGTTTCTTGCGTTGCAACCAATAAGTGGTTATCTCCAAATACAAAAACTCAAACAGTAAAGTCGACGCTGGGGGGAAATAAAGGAGGATCGAGTTTTTCTAGGCCATAAGCAGCATAGAAAGCGAAGGAATGGGAAGATAAAAGATCGAAATTTCAAGGAAAATGAACACAGATGTAGCAGCCACAGATATCGCATGATGATACAAGCAAGGGATGTGGAGAGGTCCCCCATTTATTTAATCGAAAAACCTAGGTTAGACCAAAGGCTAAACGGGACTTCCTTGCAATAAGTATTCCCCACATGAGAGTCGCGAACCTATCAAGGGAAGGGTCTGTAAAACCAAAGTGGGAACAGAACAGTTCCTGAGGGAAAAATTACTTCCGGAGGAATGAAATCGACGCCTTCGGGTGCAAGCGGCTTCCGAAAAACGAGTTAGGGAGGAAAGTACGCTCGAGCCTAGGCTGGATAACATTGGCCAAACAACATTGGCCTGAATAACAGAAACTCTAATTACATGGATGAGGTCATTGACTCACCGAATTCCTTGCGTTTGGATCAGCACCGTGTTCAAGGAGGAGATAAACAATGTCTGAGTGGCCCTGCTGTGCGGCCAAATGAAGGGGTGTGAAGCCTGCATTGGTGGTCGAGTTGATGTCAGAGGTAGCCAGAGCCACCAGGAAGCGCACCATATTCAGACGACCAGCATAGCAAGCGGTGTGTAGAGGCGTGTAGCCCGCCTGTGTTACAGACGTAGCCTGTGCCCCCTCGTGCACCAACTGCTGTGCCACGGTCACGTGGTCCTCCAGTGCAGCGAGGTGCATTGGAGTCACACCGTTCTGTAGGTAAAAATGGGAGGTCATTGGAAGCTCCTACTACGCATACGTCTCCATCAAATTTCCCTCAAAAAAATAGTTTTTCAAGACACGAAAGTGGTCCTGAAAATTGTGCAGTATGTTTCCAAAGGTCGAAAAGACCATCAAAAACTCCAATTGCAAACCACCTAGCTTATACGAGAGAGGAGGTTAAAGTCCAGCCGCGACTTTTGCCATTTACAAACGTACACACTTCAAGTGGAGGAAGACTGCATTAATTTTTCCACTCACCTCTGCGTTCCACTGGACTAATTTTCAGCGAGTTAATTCTTCAAATTGCAAAATAAGGTATGCTTAAATGATTAATTGTGAATTGGACTGCGCATCAATCAGGCGTCCGGGGCCAAGTAAGCGTTTCATGCGTTGAATGAAGTCACAGTAACGACTGCTGTACAGGCGGTTTAAGAGCTACCACAGCCAGAATCATCACGTACAAACGTGTAGCCAGCCGCATGAAACGTGTACACTCTTCCACAACTGCCTTACTGTCGGGCGTGTCCAAAGCCTTCTGTGCTAGCACACACCAGCATACGCCGTTGGATGCATGTACCACTATACTAGCCTGATATCTAGATTGACCATGTGCAGACCGACCCATGGATGACATCAATGTGTCTCAAACGATGTTTTTTTTTCCATGGCACATAACTGATTCCAAGGAAGGGTCTACGAGAGCTTCTACGATTTTTACACCATTAATTTCGAATATTAAAGTACTCGAAACATCTCACTACGCAAAACTGGGCTACATAAGCTCGTTTTCGTGATGCGTTTCAGTAAATACGACGCAGAAAAAAACATTTGACGCAAAGGTCGTTTAATTGCCTAAGAAATGGTATTAGACGTCTGTGATGCGTGGTAGTGAGGAGCAAGCTTCGAGGACTCTAGGATGAATCGATGGATCTGGGATGTATAGAATATGTTAGGTTAGTAGTTTGGGTACTATTGAAAAGTCCTCCCAACGTTCTGTTCTTGGATTTGAAAGGAGTGCACACAAACGCCCCACTGCATACTGCTAACCATTCCAAGCCACATTGTCAAACGATAAAGCTCCGGAAAAAACATCCCTACCAGCTAATCTCGTATACCTCAAGACAATGGACATTTAAGCTTTCCCTTCCGTTTTGAACCTATAGGTTTCTAAGGCTATTCAATCCGCAAGAGGTATAAAATAAGAAAGAGCATTCAATATGCAAGAGATGCAAAAGTGGGATATTAATTAACAGGCATAGTTAATAAATTGCAAACGAAATTGCTCAACTGACGAGAGTAGAACCAGTACCTAACCAGCTTCCCCTAGAGGTTTAACAATCGACTTTGCTGAAGACAGCCTAGTTACCATCCTTTGTACAAGAAATGGTCATAGATACGACCCATGTGGACATGAAAATCCGCTGAACATTCTCCAAAGTGGATGGCGCTTCGACTAAACGCAAACACAATTGTAAATGACACGGATTAATGCACTAGTAGTACGAGTGCTTGTTTCATCCCATTATAAAATTGCATCAAATCCAGGATTTTGTGCACCAAAATGTCCCAGATGCAAAAGCAGCCGGTTTCATCGATGCAGTTTATGCTCAACTGGTCTACTAGGGCACGGCGATTTTAAGAAGCTGCCAAAACCGATCCACAGTGGCGTGTGTGCCTGTGAGATTCGCAGATTGTGCGTGTATGAGTGGCATGAAAAATTTTCCTATAAAAACCAATAATTTTCATCACGCCCAGCCAAGTGTGGGTGTGCTTAGACGTGATTACTGAGATGCACAACAAGGCACGAAAGCCATAAAAATGAGCATGGTCAAGACGGTGAATTGAGCAACCCTACTCTCGTACAGAGTGTAAAATCAAGAATTGATAGATGGCTAACAATGGGTAACGATGATAATAATGACGGCGGTAAACTAGTATTTATCCCTTACCTTCTATTGTAATCACTTCCAAAGTAAAAGATTTCCTCCTACCTTTGGTGGATGCCTTTAAATTACATTAAAAGAATTGTGCCCCAAACTTACTGCGATCGTCATTCAACTTAGGGAAATGAAAATGAGTAGAAAAAGGAGTAAACTGTTTAGTCGGAAGGCAAACTCAATTAACATGATGAATGCAAGGCTTGTGAAGGGGGTGTATTCACTGGATACTGGTCGAGGTTGAACTCGCACAATTGTTTTACGTGGTTCATGTAGTCGATTGACTGAAATCAGCGTGACCATTTCACCCACGTCATGCATTTGGCTAGGTATTGTTATCGAAGGTGTTTCATAATGTATCGAAATGAAAGTTGAGGTTAACATGCATTCTATTTCCCGCACTGCTTAGCACTTTTGGCAACTATTGAAATAAAAAAAAGTCATCCGCATAAAAGTGGCATTTCATTCACAAGGGTATGCAGAGATAGTGATGTGTGTAGTTTTCCAGTGGGTGGAGGCGGAAGAAATAAGTCATTCCCAACACCCTTGTCTGTGTCACGATCTGATGAATGGTATCTCCACTCAACGGAAGCAAATATGCAAATTCGACACCCAGACCCACAGAAGACCAAAAATATGCATCTACTCTGACGCGAACACGTAGACCATGATGCAAAAACAGACATTATGCTAATTGTCAGTGTGGTGGAAAAGAACTTCATGCCTATAAAAGAAGAGAGGATTTCCTGTTTATCTAAATAAGAAAATTAGTGACTCATGGGACAATAAGGAAGGTGGCATTACAAATGAAAGATAGCTGATAACAAGTCGTTTCTTTGGGAAAAGCTGGGTGATAATCACCTACCAATAAACCTGCCAAGTCAGAGTTGATCATTTCCTACAAAGATAAAGCATTCATTATAGAAAAAAACTGTATTTGGGCAGACGAAGCAATGACGTTCACTAGCCAGAAGCACTTCGTATTCCAATTGAGTTGAGTAAGTGGAATTTGAAAATGTCCACTTTTGGACTAAGACACATCAGAGATGTTTGAGATGCAAGTTAAAAGACTAACACTCCAGCAGTCGTGTTGGAAAGCAATAAAGGCATTTAAAGAAAATAAACCTGACGTTACTTGTAATTAAAAGCATCCCTCTAGAGCAGTTCAAATACCAAATAAGGCTCCATAAGTGGGAAAATCTATGCTGAAGACAGTAGGTGATGGCATTCACAATGTAACTCAGCTCGCATTGCACATAAGTAAAACCGCCATTCTGTCACCGACACAATTCAGATGATTTGAATAATGCATTTACGGAGTATGTTGCTACTTCTTTTGTTCGATGCATTCAACTCTTCAATGCATGCTTTTGATGAAAGCGCTAACAAGATTATGTTAAAGACAAATTGTCACTAATCTGCGTTAGAAAAGGCGATTTTAAAGAACGAATGAAATCACAAGTAGTTCGACTTCCTCTATCGACTTCTGTAAAGAAGTAAACACTGACTAAAGATTTCATTCTTTCCATGGAAAATATTTGGTCTTGACAAATTTCATCTCCTCAAAACCAAAATGATCCCCGCATATACACTGGGAATTCTGTGTGTAACGAACCATCCATCCTTTAAAAGGTAAGGGTAATACCCCAACGCCTTGAGCACCCAGCTCACTTTTCAGCTCAGTAGCAGTTTTTTCCTCAGTAAATTACAATATAAGAGAATTCAGGAGGAGGACAAGGCCCCTGAAACTCTATCAACGTCTAAAATATCACCATTGGTTCCAGGGAAAGCACTGCAGGAGCAATGTCTGCCTGTAGATCACGGGCACCTTTTCGAAATTCTTAAACTAAATTACAAGGCCTAGTTCAAAGAGCCAGTGATGGATAAATGTGATCAATTCTGGGCTCTTCATTAGGAGTGTAAAAGAACGTCGTAATTATCCAGCAGAAAAAAAACACTCCCCTGCTCTTAGACTTTATGGAATGATTTCAATATCACCTATTTACACAATCGACTTCTCAAGGGCTAAAGGCAAAGCACCTTCCACGCTTGCAGTGATCCTAATGCCCTAAGGCGATACCAGGAGCAAGTTGATCACTTCTTTCCAGATTTCCCTATTTGTAGTTTTCGAAGCAGGTATTCAAGGGACTCACGAATGCACAAACAACCTCACCTTAGCCTTGTGCTCAGCGTCGGCCCCGTTGAGAAGGAGTAGGCCGACCATGTCGGCATTGCCCTCCTGAGCAGCCAGATGGAGGGGTGTAAAACCGCAGCGTGACTCCCGATTGGTGCTTCGTTTGGGGTCGCGGTCGTTGGCCAACAGGAGTGCCGCGAGGTCCTGGTGGTTCCGCTTCGCTGCGATATGAAGCGCTGTATAGCCATTACCCGCCTAGTTATAAGAGGGGAAGGATAAGCTCACTGAAAAAAAAACTCGACCTCAACATATCGTTGCAAAAAGCGACATAATTATATCAGAATAGCATTTGTGTTGATCAATGATTTGATTACACAAACCGTTCCGATCTAGTTATCTGGCTCTCAAGTTCAGACCACACATTCAGACTGACATCTTTTAAAACCTTATCAGGGATGACCTAGATGGAGAATGAATGATACCTTGCAGCAGCAGATTGACGCACGGCCAAAATCCAATGAAGCTCGAAAGCAGTGGGTGCGAAACCTAATTTCTTTCCCGATAATTTCTGGTCGCAATGATATCTTAGAGGGATCGCCCATCCCAAGGTGGGGTCTACGAAGTGCCACATTGCTGATCGAAAAGAATGAGGACTTAAAATGAGTGCTGAGCACAAACTCCAGCTCTTTTACTTTCCATTTTTTTTCGCCAAAAACTGTAGGAGAGATTTTGTAGCGATATAAATCGAACTACAAATCTCGCATGTGGAAATGAAGCGTTGGGGATATACTTCGTGGGCTTAGGAAATCATGGCGCAGTATGGATTTTGAATTGAGTAACTTATTTACATTTCGCCCATTTAGCGTATTCCACTTTCCTTCCTTTTATAGTGTTCACAGGACTCGGAGTGGATTCGATTGCGTTAACTCAACAGAAGCGACACAGTGACCAAAAAGAGGATACTTTTGTTGAGCTAGTGGGACGGAGGGCATGTGGCCTATTAAAACCCGCATTCGCTGTTACCCAGTTTAGTAAATCACAAATTAAATGAAGAACCATCATCAAATATAGCAATTTCACGCGAAGCGCAAGCAGTACCCCTAGAATGAAATGAGTTCGCTCCCAGAGGATACACGGGGTGGAACACCCACTTAGCGTTCCTCTGTTGATGCTAAACACAATATGCCGCTTTCGGACACTTCACAGGCGAGTACTGAGTAGCACTGGGATTCAGGCCTCACCTTTCATAAGAGGCCGTGTTTAGAGACATATATAAATGTAAAATTTAACTTTCTAAAATATATCTTAGTGAGATGAATAAATCTAAAACCAAAGAAAATTCTTAAAAGTGGTTAGAATTTCCCGACAATGCTAAGTGAGATTAGCAGGCTTCTTTCCGAGGGGTGAGAAGTCAAGATTAGCTTCGAGAGGAAACAATAGATTAGCACAGCAACAATCAGCGATGCTACGTAGAAAGGAATAAACCCTTCATCCCTCTGAACATGACTAGCATTTATTTTCAAAGTATTGCCCTTCGAATCCAACTGCAGGTGACCAGACATTGGCTATGAACGCACGAGGCGTGTACAGAAAATAACCTGGTGGAGTGAAAGCAAAAGCGATTACAACGGATTAAAAAGGAGCGGCTGACACTACCAAGTTACACAACACATTCCAATCTTCGAATGAAGCGAAAATGAACAGTTACAGCTTTATGCACCCTCCATTTGATAATTCGGGAGAATCGACCACCAGAGTCGGCACGATTTCTAATAAATATCTCTTGTTATAAATCATTTTATCAGTTAAACTGCATCTGGTCCATTGTTCTAAATCCAGCTAACCCATTTGTAACATAAATTGGTAAACTCGGTTTTGCCAGTTGATGAGTAATATACGGCATAGAGACCTCAGCACAGATAAGAAAATTGGGGCGTCACCCATGCGTGACACTGGTAGCGAAGGCGTTAATCGACTCAAAATCTATAAACACAAAAAAACATGCATTTGCTTGGGTAATATAATTTCACCAATTGAAGCTGAGTCCCAATCCCAAACTGCAATGTCGTGCAGATCCTTACTCCAAGGTGAAATCGCTCTTCGCATTCCGTTTTGCTAAACGGCGTCTTCGTGGACGTTGGCGCGCCAAAGAATTTTATCCGACATCAAAAGTAAATAGGTCTGTTTTTTTGCCGGAGGGATTTCAGAACTTTTACGGAAGACTGCCAATTTTTTGAGTCTTTAAAGACACCTAGCTCTCTCGGTTGTAGGTGTGAGGAGGCATTGACTTAATGAAGTGCTCATGAAGCTAATGAGCACATGACTTCGAGTAGCACCGTTGTTCAGAGTTAGGTGTGTAAACTGCTCGAGTTTATTTCCACAGCAACCTGTCACGTAATCGTGGGTGACAGGAACAGATCGAGAGCAGATCTCACCTTGAATGGAATAAAAAACCGTGCCAAGGCTACATTCAGTGCAGTGCATACCCGATACTCCGGATTTGGTGGTTAAGTGGCAAGATAAGTGAATGGGAAACCTATTTCCCACAAGTTAGGTTTCATTAATAACGAGCTAAGGAAGTAACTTCAAAACCCAAGCATGTACAGTCAAAGTTGAAGTTAGTGATGAGGGAATTGGGGAAGTTTACCTTGAGGAATGATCCTGTTGGTAAACCGAGGGGAAAAGTTGGTTAAGAAAACCGAAAGTGGGCATTTGGCCTACAAGAACACCTAATGGTTGATAAAAAGCAGAATAATAGCAGCACCGCCAGTTTTAGTGAAGGAAGCTTGAAGAACGACGATAGAAGGAGGTCAGCTGCAATTTTTCCTCAAGATACCAATGAAATTTCACATGAAGCTCAAAGAAATTGGCCACGGGGAGGCGTATTCACGTAATGCGTTCGGTCCAAAGTTATGCCGCTCAAAACTGAAAGCCCGCATTTTTTTAATGTTTGAATTGAACCGCACACACCCGATTATGCCACCAAGTAAATAATTCTTGCTGTATAGCCTCGAGCTCCCCTTATTTTTGTACTTCAGTTCGTGCCCTAGTTCCCCATCCCCTCCATCTTGTGAGGTAGAAGCCTTGGGGGGAAGTATATTACGACTATCCAGATGCTTTGCCGTTTCAATTTGACAAGACTTACTTTTATTTGTATTCTTCTTTAGTTCAAGTCTTCCACTTGTACTCCATTTGCGTAATGAGCGATATCAGATGAGAAAACATGGATACCACAGATGGCAACGGTAGCTGGTCACAAAAAACCTTCATTCCAGGCTAGATAGAGCCTGTTTAAATGTAAAAAAAATAGCGCTTTGATGCATTCTCGTGCTTTGAGAGTGAGAGGGAAATCGTCAAATATTCCCCGCTTTTGCCTCATTCATCTTTGATCCCCTTGCTCGGCGTTATCACGAAATACAGGCTGCAGAAGAAGGAATTCAATTGTGCCTGACAGACGAATTATCTTTAGTTTGATTATTTTCTGGATGAAGGAATTTATGCCAGTAAAGTGAAATAAAGCATTTCTGAAATTAATCCACCTCATAGAATGCAACAGTTATGCACAAATGTCGATTAAAAGGAAGTGTTAAAAAAGCTGACGCAAAGAATTCTTTTGAGATTTAAAAATGGAACCTTAATAACCTAACCACGTTCGCCAAGGGTCGCGTCCTTCAGTGAAGTATCCTAATACCACCTGACATTGAAATTACTAAAACCTAGAAAAGAGATACGGGACTCACTTTTGATTAAGGAGTCAACCATTCACTATTGTGACCCAAGATAAAATAAATGATTAAATTTTGTTTGCTAACATGCAAAACACTGCTCGAATGCATGTTCGCCAACGCATGGAACTGAGCAATTTTAAGTCAGCCAACTGATCGTGGTAACGAAAGTTAAAAAAACAGTTCTCTAAGGAAACATTGCCTTTATCACAAATATTCAAGCAAGCAAGTAAATGAGTCGTATTGGTGGCATTACTTGAAGCAGATGCGAACAAAAGGGCGTTAGGTCCTGTCCCCCTTCAAAAGCACCTCTCTGAATAGCCAAAAAATACTCAACCGCAATCGTATTCTGCACTTTTTCGAGTGAAGGGAAAGAAAACGAGCATTAAGTTCTTTTTTTTAAACAAGTAAAACACCGAATCAAGTTCACCCAATGTATTGAAATACGATCTTGAAGTGCAGCGTCCTGTGTGAGCAAAGTGGTTTTGCAGCAGGGAGATGGAAGGCGTTTGCGTACTACACCCAAAAACGTAAAAAGAAGGGAGAGTAGAGCTTTGTTTAAACCCCACCTGCCTTGTGAACGACAAAAAAGCGCCATTCTGAGAAGGTGGTTGCATTCAAATAGCTGACGACTGTAAATCAAGTTGGTAATACCCAGAAATATTCAGCTAATGCGGTTAATTTAGGGTTCAAAAAAACATCACTATGACAAGGTGCTTTTAACCAGACAAACAATAACTTGAACCGAGTCACTTATCTAGGGGTTAGGGTCAATAAATCGGTTAAAAACACAATAAAAAGAGCAGCTAGCAATCCTCTATCAGTGTGATTTGAGTTGATTTATTACGCCAAAGTGGCTAGACAAAGGCAATAAAGAATGGATTGCATATCAACTCCATATCCAAGGCGCCATCCCAAACACATTGAGCCAACCATTTTTGCCGGCAGTAGTGCAGATTCCTTGAGCCTGTTCCTACTCAACAAAGAACTTTCCGAGCTGAATTGAAGCAATGATGACCCATCAAACTAAATCCGATACGTACTCAGTTAGTTGTGCCAGAAAGGAATCAGCGCTTTCAAAATTATCTAACTCAGCATTCATGAATGAAAGACCCCTAGGGGGACGCATTCGGATAGCAGAAGCCTACCCTCCTGAAGCGAAATTAATAGGTGTTGAATTGCAACCAAATTGGTGGTAAGGAGGGAGGACGTCTGCAACTAATGCACAAAAACACCAAAACCGATGCCTAGGGAGATCTAAGAACCATATTCAATCAATAGGGTTAGTTGATCCATACTGCAATACATAAAACAAAGTGGACGTGTTTCTTGGGTCCAGAAATCCTGAATCACGATTACTAAATCAAAGCCGCTTGTATAGATCAGAAATGTGCGCCTATCACCTTCAGCTAATAGCACACTCAGATGTTTCCAAGCTGGTTAGGAATGCACGTGCGTGAGTGTAGGTGAGCAGTCATAAAAATGCCACGATGACCTCTGTAGTGGATTAAAATATGATGGCACAGAAAGGCATTCAGCCGGCTTTATTGAAGGTGATAGAATCCACCTACCCTCTTGAAAGTAATGCTCTTTGCTGAGCATAGTAAAATAAATGGGGGTATGGGGGGAATGGTTTTTGGGACCAGCGGTTGCAGATGGACATAATTGTGACCAATGTCTCGAAGGCGGTTCAGCCAACACATCACATCGCTTTTATCGTTATAGCGTAAGTCAATTTGTCAGTATTTTTGACTAAGTCAATTGCTGCTATAAAAGTTTAGTTTGTAAGTATCCTCAGATTAGGCATGACCACATCTGCTACGTCGCAATGCAGTTGCGTGCAACTAGTTATCTTAAAGTGGTAGATGACACATTTTACACGTTTGTGACGCAGGAGTCAGAGAAAAAATTGGGGCCCCACACATGTTATGCTGAAAGTCGGTGCATTAGACCCAAAACTACAACCATTCGCTGAATGAACAAGTGAGCACAAGTAAGTAGAAGCGCATAAACATCGTTAGTCGGCAGAAAAACCTTTTAAATCAAATCCCTTCAAGGGATCGCGTCAAAGCCACTGGTGAATGAACAATGGCTTCAGGCATAAGAATTACCCTCAATACATGATTTAAATGATCCGCATCCCCGGCGTCTTGCAATGTGTATACTAAACATGATAATTTTTCATCGCGCTAAATGTGGAGCAACACCTGTGCAAAATGGATATTACTTGGACCACAGGTCCACTCTCTCATTCGCAGTGTGCTTAGTCCAAACCACAATTCCGTGAAAGCTGAGGTCACAAAAGGGATTTGCGTCAACTTACCGGTCTGTCAGCCTCAGCACCGAACTCAAGGAGGAGTTGGACAAGGGGTACATGGTTGTAGTGAGCGGCCATGTGGAGCGGCGTGAGACCGTTACGACCCACCGCATTGATCAGCTCGGGTCGCATCACCTGCAGCAAGGTGCGCGCTGCCTCTGCGCGACCCCGCTTCGCCGCCAGGTGCAGAGGACAGAAACCACGCTGCAATGGGAGAATATGCAGGAACATTTCAAGTTTGAGTTCGTGTTAGGCGACCAAGGGTGGAGAGGGGTGGTGGTAACAAACACGAGAATGAGCTTTTGATGGCGTTGAGGGTTGTTGTCACCTTAAACTATGCAAAGCGTGCCCAGATACGAGGCAGGAACCCCAACGCTAGATCTACATTCACCGTCCTGCTTTTGGAGCCGTGGAAGGGTCGGGAATGGGATTCTAGCCCTCTAATAATGGACAATGCAATATGCATTGCCCGATTAGGAAGAGCGATGGATACGAATCGCTTGGAGAAGCAAAGAAGTGTGATAGGAAAACTTGCCAGTCTTGCACATAGTACACGTCCACTGCATCTTTACTACTGGTTGTAGTCGGCATGTATCAACACTACTGGAGGTTAAGGGTTAGCAGAAATTCACCATTTAGACGCTTGAGGGGTGAATCAAACTAAAGTTTTGGCTCAGATATTTATAAGCTTGCAGTCGAAGCAAAGTAGTCCCGGAATAGTAGGAGCTAGGGCTCGGGATACTCTGAAAGTGGACAATTTAAGAGTTGTTTTTTAAGATGGGAAGAACGACGGTCAAAAACTACACTTGTGTAGTTGGAGTGATAAAGAAGATGATGCGCACATAGCTGAGCATCATATTGTGGTTATGGGTCAATGATGAAAACAAGATGACAGTTGAAGATAGGATTTGAAGTGGTATGAGGCGTGATGACAAAGCCAAGGTCCTGGAGGCGATGAGACGATAGTTAAAAGACTAGAGGGAATGATGCATACATGGAAATAGCTTGATTTATAATAAAATTTTAACAGTCAGGAATCGGCAAGTGAATGTAGCATTCGGGCGTGTCTAAACAATAAAATGCCTGACAAGCAAAGATCACTCAGCCTCACCACTGCTGTCTGAGATGGATTAACAAAGTGAAATACAATGACAAATTAAAAAAAAATTCAAGAGACGTGCAGATATATCCAGAGAAGATCGGTATTTCCAAACAAAACAGTCTGGAATTCTCTTGAGAGGTGAGTGATTCACCCCAGTGGCTCAAAAACTGATACGTCTGCGCTACTAAGAAACATCATGGCACAGAAAACACGAGATAGCTTAATGTTTGCAGACGAGATGGGCGACAACTTACCCTGGTTCTAGCATCGGGATTTGCTCCGCTGGCCAGAAGGCACTGGACGATATCGGCGCGACCGTCCTTTGCGGCAATGTGGAGAGCGGTGTAGGCATCACGAGTGGTCATGTTGGGATTGGCGCCGAACTTAAGCAAGAGAAAGACCATGTCCGCGGATCCGCAAAGCGTGGCGATATGCAGCGGTGTCTGTTCATCCTGTGGAATTCGGAGGAAAAGTAAAGATGTAGAGCGGTTGACATTCATCTACCCATCGGCTTGTCCATCCACCCACGTAATTATCTATACATCCATCCACTTAGTCAACCACCCACGTATCCATCTAGCCGCCCAACCACCAATATATCCATTTATCCGACCATGCAGACGTTGGCCTTCCTGCTCAATCGTTTATATAGCCTTTCATCCATCTATCGGCCTGCGTGTTCTTCCGTATACTTGTCCAGCCATTCGTCCTACGGGATAGTTGGCGAAAAGATAGCTTGTCATGCCTTAGCCCATAGATTTTATGTGTGAGATTTCCGAATAATATATGTATACAAGGATTCAAAGAGGAATATTAATGGGGCCTTGGAGAGCAGATATGATGGAAATTCGATAGTACTTCCTCTGCTCACATAAAACACGACATTGACCCCGAAAATATGATACCTCAAAGGGGCATAAAGCAAATTAAATCCGCGCCTAAGTGCATAAATGCCAGAGGCAAGGAATTTTTCGAATCAGGTATAAACAGAATCACTTCCGACAAATCGCCGTTCAATGTTAAATCTGGGGGATTAATCAACTGATGTGAACACATGGGTTTAAACAGTTGACACGAAGTTCAGCTGGCAGCCAAACAAACAAAAAAAATGAGCTGGTGGTTCGACATCCACTCTTCAGCAAGCATTCATTGGAGTCGCTTTCTAAAAAAGGCCCAATATACCCCAGAGCTGGCATAGCCCTGCTGCAGTCGTACGGAATTCACCCATTTTAACAGGTAAAGGGGTCTTAAGTTGTCTAACCAGAAGTAAGAAAAGAGTATTCATCATCTACCATTATTCTCGTCTTTGACAATGGAGATAACACACCTATTGGCGGTAAAATTGAAATCACAGAAGCCACCTTCAATTATTTGATCACACTCGAAAGCACACAATGCATATAGAGGGTCGAGAAAGGACAATAAGCCCGTGCACATAACTAAATGCAAGTACACAAAGAGGACAGAATGAGCCAGATATAGAGGTAGTAGGAAAATGCAATGCATAATTAAGCAGCCCTGACACACGCATAAAATCTCCATATTATCTCAATGCTACAAGCAGAGAGGTAGGCGGCAGGATGGAGGAAGTAATGCGAAGAACAATAGGTGTAGCGAGGCTACCTTCAAGCATGGTGATAAAGACTACGTAACTAATTGGAGCACCAATTTACTCAGTCAGTAGTAAATATAATGCTGTAAATAAAGAAATTTGATATTAAACCAACAGATGCAGTAGGTGTGACAGACTTGAAACACCACTACTTGGTTACTCCCATCATTTCATCAGGCGTAGAGAATGCCACTTCTAAGTACGATTTTCAGTATTTATCACGGTGACCTTATCTTTCCTATAAAAATAGGAACCTTAATTTCGTAAATTGAATCATTGGAGGCAGTACCAAAAGCTGCACTAATCGTGCTTTTATGACTGACATTTGAGGCTCTATGGGAAGTACGCCTAGGTGAGAAACTACATGTCAGGGGAGAAGCACGTTTCCTAATTATTCCTAAGATGGGTAGCCTCGCTCTTTCGCCAGTTAAACTACCTCCAGCTTAACTAAACTAACAGAAGCCATCGGGGATCAGGATAAGTTAAAGCACTCAACCAGACTTTTTACCAATTCAACTCAGGTAAAATATGCACAATCAAGTATTCAGAGTTGACTTGTTAAGTGCGCCTAGGTGCAGACACGACTATACGTCGGAAACTACAAATCTACATGAATCCTTTTGACATCGACTTTGTTCACTCAGCAAGACCGCTTTATAATCAACTAAGCGTGGGGACAAGGAGACCCAATGCGATTTTATTCATATGGACTGGACTAATAAATGGCAGAATAAATTCTTTGAGGGTCAATCGAAAACTGCACTACGCCAATCACACTTGAGTCCTGCGGCTGACTTTTCAGGTTTGACGGATGTCCTCAAATACCTGAATAAAAAAATTGCTTTTCGTTTACATAATCACTACCAGACGCGTTGAACTGAACACACACAGAAAAACCCATGCTGAATTCATTTTTACATGAACTAAGTGGTCACACGTGCATGCACAAGGAGAAGAAAACAGGCAAGACTTGTTAGTCTTGCGCTCCAAGTGCAGTGGAAGTAGGACAGAGGTCACACCCAAAAACAACTGCACGCAATCTATTCAAGGGCTAAAGGCACGTGGAGGGGGAGAGAATGGGTCGTAAAAACCAAACTCACTGTAATGGTAGCGAGGGGTGAGGTTTAAGCAATTTTATCGCAGCTGGATTAGAGCCATTAAAACAGGTCGTGGGTGTTTGAAGACCTGACTTATGGTACAATAAGTCATTTATGGCACACCTGTTGCTAACTTTGTTGTTGTTGCTGGCATGACCCTTAAGGTAGTAAATCGCTTGAAACCTTGTTACACTGGCAAGTCTAACTTCTTCCACATGATCTCAACCAGTTTATGGCCAGTAGTATAGGGAATTCATTAAAATCCCAGGGTGAAAGGTTTGAAATGACTTACTGGCAGATGATGCAGACAAAAACGATAGGACAATGAAAGGCCCAGTGGGTGTTTCCGGTAGGCTGCTGTTTGAACAAAGAACTTGGATAAAAATAACTCAAGAGCAATGACCGTTATTTTTTGGCGAAATCAAAGCTCTAGTACATCACACTTGCGCACACAGACTTCTAGACTTTCGAAGAGACTCAGTAATCAGTTATAAAACTTCAACCGCCAACGAAAACTGCTTTTCGATGTGGTTTACGAACACATTAGCAAAAGGTAAGCAAACAAACTATTCTGTGGAATAATTTCCAACCCGTTATCATTTCACGCACTGAGGTAGCGGTGGCTCATTGCCCAAGTTCTGCTTAAACAGTCGCTCACTAGCAAATGATTATGTGAAAAAAACGCCCCATCTTTTTTGCTGTCATTTGACATTGAGCAATAACATTAGCCACCAGGATAATGCTACCCCAAGTGTTTGGCCTTACAGCGATGAAGTCTACCACTGCTCTTTCACTAGACATTGAAAACGTTGTTTGTGTTACCATTGTAGAGCCATGTAGCGTTTTCAATCAGTATGACACTTTTGTATGGTGACATGGAGGAAGGGAAGCATTTCGTCCCTACTCGTGCTGCATTGACATTCCATCTAATAAAAAAGTGCTCTTATTTGTGCCTTACCAAACATTAAGTGATAAAAAATTATTTTAGATTAGGTAACTTTCAGTGGAGGTAACATCTGGTAAGCTGAGTGAAGAGATCAATCCTAATCACTCTTTCTTTGCGGCACTCATGTAGTCCAAGCTATTGTAGGGGCATTATTCACCCAATAGAGGGTAGTACACAGTGCCAGGTAACAACAAAATGGCTAAACTCGTCATTGAAACAAAGGCACCGTTTCGAGTCCGGCAACTGATCAGAAGTCTTTTGACACATGAAGATTGTTTTTGCATGACAAATCCACAGCGAGGAACACATGTCAAGTTTACCCAAGTCCTATCTTAATTAAAGCACGAGGTGGAGAGCTTAGCATTGAGAGTAAACACCCCAATTACACACCACGAAAAGAATTGATTTCACCACTACCCTCATGCATTCAAGCACGGTAAATGAAAATGAGAAAATCTTTAAGAGTGATTAAGACCCACTTTTCAGCGAGGACTGAGCAAAAAAACACACCTTGGCCTTGGCGTCAACAGCGGCTCCATGAGTGAGCAGGAGTTCAGCGACCTCCAGGCTGCAACACCGTGCGCCCAAATGGAGGGGCGTCTCACCACGCATCGTCGTCTGCTCCACCGAGGCACCGCGCTCCAACAACAAACGCACCAAATCCGGGCTCCCAATGAATGCTGCCACATGCAGTGGTGTCAGTCCGGCCTGGAGAAATAGGACCGAGAATGAGCACAGAACTGTGACCACTGTACTGGATATCTACGATTTCAATGATTTCCTCCGCATCGAATGCGACCTGAAGAATCACTAAAGCAAGCTTATTATTTGACTGGTAACATCGAAATGCCCTGCAGATCTGCCCTGTCACCGCCTTCTTTAGTTTAACCTGATTAGGCCACTACGTTCTCAAAAAGAGCCCCTGCTCGTGACACCTATACTAATTTTTGTCCAGCCATTCCACAGGGTGATAATGAAGACACTTCGAGGAAGATTCGTGCAAAGCACGTTAAATGGTAACCTCAACCTATCTACTGCAAATGGAGATATCCTTACAGTATCCCCACTAATTGAGCTGGAAATCCCACTATGGCGATGCAACCTAATGCCCCGAAAGCATTAAAAACGATGCATGTAGCAAACATAATCCACGCTTACTGTCTCCATACTGCTTGCGTAATTATTCAAATAAAACCATATTAATAAAAAATATTAAGAACATACCTCAGTAGTGCTGGAGATCTGTGCACCGCAGTCAAGAAGCAGTTCTACCACGGAGACCTTGTTCTTCTTGCAGGCGATATGGAGTGGCGTGAATCCGTTCTGCGTGGAGGAAGAGAAGAGGCCTTACAAATAATGGGAAGGGACGCGATCAGAAAAAAAGAATAGGTAAGACTCACTAGAGCACGTGCATTTATGTCACAGCCCTTTTCGATGAGGATACGAGCCACCTTAACGTTACCACAGTGAGCGGCTACGTGGAGGGGATTGAGGAAGTCCTGTTGGATTAGAGGAAGAGGAATAAAATATTGTACACCATTATTGAGACGCAATAATGTCTTTCAAAGTAGCTGTAGAACGAGGTCGTAGAACCCGTTTTTGTCCCATCAGATTTGCCTCCACAACAGTGGCGCAGGACTCATTTAGTGCCAAGGGTGTTATCACACTCCCGGCCCATCTGTGCATCCCAAAAGTGGATTGTGGTTCTGCAATGCTAATTGATTATGTAAATACTGAAGTGGTTCCCAGCACAAGTCGATCGTAAATCATAACGACTGAGAGCTAAATCTACGAATAGAGCCACAAATGGGATGCACAAGTGCAAAATTACGAAAAAGTGCTTTGGAGTCATTTTTACAAGGTTGCACCAGAACTAGTGCCGAGGCACAAGTCAAGTGTGATTTATAAAGACTGGGCGGACCAAGCCTTCGAAAAGAGTGCATTTTTCCCAAAACTAGGTTTTAGCTACTGTTCTGATGGTTAAAATATGCTTTACGAAATCTCTTCTGTTTCCAAGACCGCCTAGAAGGGAAAGTTACAGCGTCACATTCATAGACGAAGAACGCAAAGAAGGATTTTTTCGAGGAGGTGCAAATGGACACTATGGAAATTAAATGGAGTCAGTAAGAGCATATGATAGCTTTACTTTTTCTCTGAAATAGTACAGAAATTAATAATTTAACTTGATAAATAAAATTCGTTCAAGTGGGAGAAAACTTATGCCACTGAACACCAAAATCCCCTCAGTATTTGCGATATTTTACTAATCCGTTAGGCGGCTTAGACGAGTTTCACAAACACCACTTTGAAGTATGCGACAATTTCGAGGGATAAGCCCCAAGTCGAACTCTAATGTTTCCTATTTCCATCACCTGCAGTCTAAGACTTGGGCAAAGAGAAAGAATTTTGATGGATTATTTATAGGCCTGTCATAACTGCTACGGTTCTTTTCAAACGACCAGAAAAACTGCGATTCACGAGGCAGTGTTTTATACTGTTTGAAATTTGAGGGTGGAAGCAATTGGCATAACAGTTTGGTGGACTAAATTCTAGGCAACCACTCAATGATGAGAAAAAGATCGGAAATGAAATTGACCTCCACAAACAAAACGCCCACTTTTGTGAACACGTATACACTAAAATGATGGAGAGAATGACGATTCTTCAATGGACAGACTAGTGCATGGTAATAAAAGACACCGAAAAGGGAGGAGATGGAAGGGGACAATACCCACCCCAGTCGTAGCCTGCAGATTTGCACCACGGGCGATTAGATTGCATGTCACCTCCTCGTGATTGCCTTGAGCCGCCATGTGCAGCGGTGTGAGTCCATTCTGTGAAAGGCGAGAGGGGAAAATATAGACTTAAAGGTTAATAGAAACCACACCTCAGTTCCAAAATAAAATGTTTTGAACACATGTGTTCAAGCATCTAAATTGCGCAAATTACCTATTCCGATACAATGGTTACCTCGGCGTTGGTGTAGAACCGGAGAATGACTGGTTGTAGGATGATTTTAAGTGACATGGTTCCACCTTTACCTAACTCGCATAGCATCACTCTGAGACGACAACTGACAATCACCGGTCAGATTACAATTAAAGAAATGGTTTATTTGGATCCTTTCATGTATCAGCAGTTTCAGTATGAATTCTCAAAATTCACCACACAAGTAAAGCGCAAAAAGAGATGCACAAAATGCCGAAAGTGGGAAATCTCAGAGTATGTGCAGAAAAGGTCATCTTCTTGCCCTCAGTGAGGTGAATGCACTGCACTTCAATCGAGTGGGCAATTCCATCGACTCAATCCGCGCATTACAAATGGAGGCTTGGCGCCAAGGTTAATTCCCTATTTGGGTCTTCAGACCCTGAAGCCTAGAAGGCAGAAGTCTAGATCTGTTTGGTTGCAACGACCGAGATAACCTCATTCAATCAGCAAATCAGCGAAGCAAGTGGTCTACCCACCCTGAGAATAATACACCTTGGAATACAGAAAGCGATAGAGGTGTATTATTAATGAATCCCGCTGTTTTGCTTGGTTTATCAACTCACAAACCAGAAAAAAGCATAGAAATATGTGAAAAGGAAATGCATAACTGGTGATGATGATTGTAAATGGAGTTTTCAATAGACAACTTAGGGTGACGAAAACCAAGGTTGACGAGATCAAAAATTCAATAGTAGGAAGACTGAAAGGGCATGAGGTAATTGTTTTAATCACAATGCAAGTTATTGCTCTTTTTAAACATATGGCAATAAATGTACTTGTTTTTGTCTTCCAATGGGTTCATAGCTTAGACAGCAAAGCAATTTCGATAGACACTTGGGTATTTTAGCCTTTCGACTAGCACCAACTGAAAAGGCAACATGCAATCATAAATCAAACTCACAAATGCCGTGCCACTTAGCACACACTGGTGCTTCTAAAAACGTGATTTGGCAGAGGCGGGTTACCGTTTCTGATCCCATCGCACTTACGCCATAGCCTCTCCAGCACTTATCAAACAGGGGAACAGGATCAGAGTATGGGGTCAAAGCGCAAAAGCGATAGAGGTCAAGGCTCTCAACCTGAGCCAAGTAAATAAACCGTGACTAAAATGAGCGGATTCGGATAAAGTTAAGGTTAGTATCCAATCTAAGACAACCTATGCCAAATAGAATAATAGCATATAGCATACTTGGAAATCCCACTCCCATAAATGTGCCTGCAAGCATGTCACAATAAGAAAGGTGTTTTAATATACATTAATGCAGTTACGACAAACGTTTGTGTGCACTAGGCTTAAGGATTTTCAGTCACTGATTAGGATCGCAGCTCAACTTTTCGTGTCACGGTCCATGGTGATGGAAATAGCATGTAACGGAATAAAACATGTGTTTGAATTCAGTCCGAGGTAACGCCGAGGCCGTAGACATGACTTGATCGACGTGGTGTGATGAGTAGCTTGGAGCAAAATTAAGCTTATTTAACATTTTCACCATGGCGACAGATTAGACAGATACCAGCATACTTTAGGGTCATGGTTAGCGTCAGCCGCCAGGATCGCGTGTTGTGATAATGTAACCACAGAAAGACTGTTGTCTAGCGATTTCCATTAGCAAATACAGGTCAGCACTTCTGATTTCAATGCACTGTAAAAAAAGCGCTGTCACTGTGACTGTAACGAGTACAGGCTCCCTTGTGACGGGAAATAAGAATGTGGGTGCATGAGTTCGTGAGAGCATGGAGAAATAAAACTCGGAGCAGCAGTAAGGGCATCTTGTAGCATCACTCTAAAGTGCGAACCAAACCTGGGAACCTGGAGTACAGAGTACAGAGACTAGGTTGTGTGGTCACTAAGTGGTTCGGACAACGACTCCCCTGGCATAAGGGTGAGAAATGGAGGAGAAATCACAGCATCAGAAAAATTTAATGGAAACGTAGAAGCGGAAGTAGCAGCACCACCACAAGTTTAAATTTTAAACCAAATTTTTAATGTAATTTTCATCTTAATTTAGGTGTGGTTGGAACACAAGTGCAGCGTCGAGACACATTTGTTGAGTTGAAATCAGGCACAGATTTGAACTAAGCCAAATAACCTCTCAAGAATAAAGTTAACCTTTTATATTGAAAATTTCTTCGGAATTACTAAAACAAATATCGCATCAAAAAGCCAAGCCTTTGATAATGCAGAATACAGTGGTCTAGAATAAATTGGACCTCAAGTGGTAGATGTGAGTAACTAGGTGGAGTGGTTGCCATCTTGCATCCCTACGTAACAGAACTGTGACAGTCAAAAGTCGAAATGGAACCGTTACCAATTCTAAGTGGTAGGCTCCCGATTCACTCGTCAAGCTTTTTAAGACACAGTCCAACTAATCCCAACTTGGTGTAAGCATCATCAAAAACTGACGCAGGAAACCCCCCAGTGTAGCCACAGATACTTCATAAAAGCCACTCAGCAAAATATAGAGCAACGTCCAACTCACAATCCCTACATAATTTCAGTTGAACTTGAATTAACTCAGCAAATCAAAAAGTAAACGATTGCCTCCAATCAGAGGTCGAACCGACCCTGACCGAGACAAAATTCGCTAACAACTCATGGTCGGAGAGGATAACTACTCCAGTCAATGCTGATAATGTTGCAACATAGGGCAAGACATCTCAGAGCACCTGCTAACCGACAGATGGGACAGTATCCATTCCCATTCCTCACCTTTAAAACTATCTGCTTGCCAAATCTCAATTCGCCCCAGGAGGATAGAAAGGGGGAAAGAGACATAGGCAAGAGAAGTGGAGCACTTACCCGAGTCTTAGCGGAAGGATTGCAGCCGGCGTCAATGAGCATGGTGCAGACACCGTTGTGCCCGGAGCGTGCAGCACAGTGAAGAGACGTGAGGCCGTCACGTGTTCGACTGTCCACTAGAGCGCCGTTGTCCAGCAGTAATTTCACCATTGCCACCCGACCCCACTTGGCTGCCACGTGTAACGGAGTTATATTATTCTGTCGGACATACCAAAGGTAAAGACAAAAGTGCACATAATTGCAAGGCAGCTTCGGGCAATATGCAGTGGGGTAATAATGAATTGAATCTCTGATCGTAAATTCAGTCTTGGTGCTTATATCGATGCTAAAACATCGGTTTATGGGACTAACTTCTATTAAGTATGTCTGGAGGGTGTTTGGATCATATTTATGCGACCTAATGGAGCGGTACTTTTTTGCTTTACGGCAACACTAAGACCACTTGCGAAATCTCCACTTGTGACCTAGATCCGCTGTAATCAATACCCATACGACTAAATGACGACGTTGGTACGTTGTAATACTTTGAAGTCACGAAATGAAGTGTGATTTATTGCATAGCGAAAATGCGATAAAAAGGTGTTAAATGCAAGCATGAAAGCTGAGTTTATGAGCCCCATTCTTGTCTATTCACACAGTAACGGAGTTATGACGTTTTAATACGAAACGGAATTTTAAAACACTGATCCTATCAATTCGCACACACGTAATGGCGGGTTTAAAAAACTGTATTGACAGTGCTTAACCAATCAACTTCCACGTGATTGCATCCTTGTGACATTGGGCCTTGGAATTTCAAACCAAAAATTTGAGAACGTTTATATCGTAGTAGTGCGATTCAAAGTGTTGTACTCAACAGATTAACCGGAAACCTACCATATGCAGAGACGCAATAGTGCTAGAATTTAGGATCAGGGCTAGAATGACCGCGTTGTAGGGATCCAGCAAGAAACATCGAGTCCAGCCACAAAAGATCGCGTCATAGGAGCTTGAACTGTGCATTATAATGCGATATTACCTAGGTTGAATTACGTGCCATTCCCAGTGTAGTGGAAACAGAACATTAGGGGCTATTGATCTCGAAATGGGAGGTTGATGTAGAAAGACGAGGGCACAAAGTCAAGTTAAGGCTGATTTGGTAGCATTTGCACAAGTTAACAGCACGAAATTGCCACTCGAAATCCGCTGTGATATCTGACGATGGTGGGGTAAAGGAGCAGAGATAATTTTAAATCAAATATCCTCCCATCAAAGAATAGAAGAGCCACTAGCAAATTTTAAAAGAAGGAGGATTCACCTATAAATGTGATTAAATAACATGTTGTTGCTATCACACTACTACTGGTTAATCACCATCCAATGATTAGTGCCTCCTGGTTTTAGCGGACCTAACCCGTACAAAATGGGAAAGCATGGCAATATTTTATTAATGAGCGGTTAGAACATTTAATAAAATTTAGTGTTTTATAGTGAGGATTCCTTTGCTACCGGAAAGTGGATCACATGGAGGTACAGTGCAAAAAAATCGCTGGGACACCGATTCATGCTCAAGTTACTTTGGTCAGGAAATGCACGCCTCCCTCTACACGGGGCGGAAATGGATGAGAAATTATTCGCGTGAATGACTGCTTTTCCCTTACTGAGTGTATGTAAAATGGATGGGTGAATTAACAAGACAGGGTAATATAAATGTGTCCGTGAGCACATTAACAGCAAACATAGGTAACTGAGCCGTGAAAGCGGCTACACCGAACGGATTAATTAGTCAAGATGTCTAGAAAATAACCACAGCTCTTAAAGCGAGTAGACTCTGCTAGCGGAACATAAAACGGACCAAAATAACATTAGCAAATAGGTTACTTAGTAAGAGCTTCTTAAAGCGACCATTCGGAGATTGAGAATAAAAGAAATCATACGAGTGGGAACTCGAAATAATGTGTAAAGATGAGATGTGGTTTGACTATACTTACAGCAAGAAAACTGATGAGTCGTATGCCCGATTATACGAAAGACAGAAAGGAAGAAAATCGTGCATCGCCTACCTTAGCTTGGAAGTTGACATCCGCCCCGCGTTGGATGAGGAGGGCGCCAACGTTTGTCGAACCGTAGTGTGCAGCTATGTGTAGCGCCGTGAAACCCGGCTAAAAGAGAACACAGTGGTGGAAGCAAGGGATTTATGGGTAAATTACCAAGGACCTTCCCAGTCACTTACGGCTCAGCCTTCAGACTAGCAACACAACATCTACCTACCGCCAGTTTAAATCAAGGCAATTAGAGACTGATATCCCATCTTGCAACGACCTCAAAGGCAACTTGGACACTATTAGCTAATACCTCAAATAAGACAGTGTGGGAATGTTTACTACCGCGTAAAAAAACGGCATAGAGAAAGGTCGCCTCCTATGAACAGTTAAATCCACTGATACATTCAGCAATTAGTTGGAATAGCATCCTGTGATCTGTGACGAAGCTAGACCCACATCGGATAGGTTCAAAGCCTTCACAAAAGTGCTCATGCTAAGTTCCAACTATGGGAACCTCAGAGCAAGCAGAATTAACTGCTGGATGGTATTCAAAGCGGAAAATAAGCAAAGGGTAAATGAAATCGGGACGCAGTTCATAATGAATGGTCGCCATAGGAAACGACCGCGTTGTGAACCATTGTACATCCACGATACTTCACAGGCAATGCGTACTAGGTAATCCAAATCTACTAAGAGTACAGCCAGCACTGAATTTAAGAGCCTTTTTCACGTAAGGCAAAATCGTCTTGAAAACGAGTTCAAACCTCTTAAATACTCCTGTGATGGTTAACGACCAAAACAAGACCGGACCATACAACAGCATGACATTTACCCCAAGCTTATACACGATTACACTGACCATCGCAACAATAGCATACAGCTCTGGGTAAACTACTTATGCTACCAGTCCCTTGGCAAGATATAAAACTACCTCCAAGCTCGCAAGCATAGTACCGTCCCTAGAGATAAATGGCGCGCCACATTAGAACCACAACTAAGGAAACTTCTCCAGTTCCTACCTCTCTGCAGCGACATTTGGGTAATTTCCTAGTGCAATTACAAAAGCGAAAATTTACCTACTTGGAGCCTAGTGATAAAGGTTGTTTTAAAGCGACTGCGCCTTGATAGTGTTCTGCCCCGACAAAAGGGAAATAGAAATGCCAACGCCCTGGCAAGTCTTTTGTTTCTATTTCAACTGCCCATTCAATTACAAAAAAAGCCAAAATCACAAATCCTTCTCCTACTTAAATAGCAAATCCCAAAATTCAGAAAGAGCTCGTAAGTGGACGAGACATACGTGCTTAAAACAAGAAATAGTCAACAAATTATAAACGTATGTTAAGAGCAGCGATTTTCATTACCTCCAACACGTTGCTGTCTTGACTAAAAGACGGAGAATTTTTTAATTGGAGTTATGTCACCCACGGGTTGCCTTAAATAACTGGTAGACTTTGGCAGCCCTGCTGCCAAAGTGGACAGTATACCCAGTGCAGAAAAATATGACCGGTGGTGGACGGGCAAAGGACGTTCCGAGGCCACACGCAATTTTTATAAGGTCATGAACAATAAATTTGTGGAAACCTTCGAGGGACCAATGCAAAAGCGATAGGTAGGCCGGAACATGGAGCATTTAGCAAGTATGGTAGAACTTTCTAAGTTACTCTTGGGCAATATAGAAGATAATTCGACCTGGAAGCAAAGTTTCCATGTTTAATGATATCATAACGCCTTCAACGAGGCATAATGTAGCAAATAATGATAATTAAATGGATCTTTCGTAAAAATGAGCGATAAACTGCGCAACATGTTGGTTTTCAAGGAGAGCAATCAGTGTGAAGGCAAAACTTTGCAGTAACACTCTACACAATGTAGCAAGAGCGAACGATGAAAACAAAAAGCCTGGTTGTCTTTCTTCAGCCAGCATGCAAAGACGGAAAGGCTCTAGCGAGTTTAACGCGGCTAAAGGGGAAGCAAAAGCTTAAGTGGAGGCGAAGGTTATTGTTAGAAGCCGTTTACCGTAAAAAAACAGAGGCGTATCTCACAAGAGTAAATTCCAGTATATATTCATAGGATAAATCCCTCAACAAATCGAATGATCGACTTGTTATTCATGAAATTTGGGTCAACCTTTCTAAGGTGTGCTGCTTTCGGCATGGAATAGTGCAGGTGGCGAGAAACACCGAAGGTCGACAGACACTGCCCCGGTGAAGCTCCGTTCTACTAGGCAACAGAGGCCAAGGTGAAGCTACTCATGTAGGTAAATCGACTTCAAAGTACGGGGCCACAGTTCTAACAATGTTTACATATTCGTTGTCAAGATCCCAGAAAAAAGCCACCGACACAGCATAGCTGTTTTGTGCTCTGTGTAAACTTTCCACTGTAAACAAATTTCTTGTCTTAAGAATAAATTAACACTGTGATGTCAGAAAAGTCGCCGCAGTAAAAAACCAGCTAGCAAAGAAGTGTTAAGAAGATCCATTATCGCCATCCCCTTTTTGTTGTGCCGTACAGTACAGATCCAGCACTTCAAACGATAAGTCAAATAGAGGATCGCAAATTGTACTAAAGGCTTTAAATGAAAAGGATTAAAGGAAAGGAGCCGCCGTACCGAAAGAAAAGCTTCCAGCTCTAAGGTTTTGTTCTCCCATTCCGAGTAAATGAACGAATGGAGGCGGCTTGGTTAAACTTCTTCGTTTCTGAGTTACGCCACCTATAATTTCAAGCGCTAAAAGCTTTTGGACTGGAGTTGCAGTTCTGCTTTAAGGCTAAGGCATTACACTATCCACGGTATTTTATCCACCACTTTTACGTAGGGTTCAAATGATGACAAGTAGCTTTGGACAATTCTTGTTAAAAATGAAATGTTCACTGCTAGATCACAAAAAAAGTAATTATTCGTCTAAGATGTAAATAATTTGATGCAGTAACTTTCACACATTGCAGGTTTGTGGAGGGTGAGGAGACCGCGTATCCACATGCTTCCCAATTTCCAAGCGAAAATACGTACAAGTGGCCGGTCACTACACGGATTCCAAGGAAAACACACACAGTATGAGAATTAAAGTGAGTTCGTTTAAGAAACCTGATAGCCTAATGAAACTGAACCCATCACGTTTCTTTACCTCGACTACTAGCTTCAAATTATGCAACAGTGTCCAATCTCGCCATGAACGCGTTCATGTTATTTTCAACTCCTAATTAGTTCATTTTTCCAAAATAGTACGTTCATGGTTGGGATTAAGGGTGCGTGTCAGAATGCGACCCCTAAACCATAAGCTAAGCCCTGGGTATTCGATGGTAATCATGTTTTTGGCAATCGCGAAGCTTAATTCGTAGATGTTTCAAGACACGTGCATTGATTCAACGGAGTCAAATTAAGTAACAAAAAAATGGGCTTTGGGAACCATGTTTCAACAAAAATACCTTGAAAAGCTTATGGAAAAGGTAACGACCACATACCGACTCATCTTCGAAAATAGTTAATGTGAAATTTTCAGGGAATACGAGTGTGCAAACATAGCACATAAAGGAATAGGGTGTATCATACTCAATCCACGGAGATAAATCCACTTCACTCCAATAAACTTTAAACAACTAAAGCAGTTATTTGATTTGCACCATCTCTGGATAAAAAATATTAAGATGGTTAAACGACTCAGAGAATTGGAGGAGCTGGGCACTTAATAAACCGGAATTTCTTTACTCCAAAGGAACGCACTTGGTAAGGTACCAGGACTTTCTACCGAAATCGAAACAGCAACACGACGCTCTTTTATACGACGATCTTGAGAAGCAAGGAGACGCCTTAAATAAGGCTCCACAAAAGGAGAATCAAAATAGGTACCCTTTTTACCGGATCGACTAGAAGACAGCTGTTGAGCTCATTGAAAGATCAGAGCATCAGAATACAAAACTTGATAAATATGGGGTCTAAAGATTCATAATTACTGGATCGAAACTCACCTGATTTAGTCTAACAAACTTTCCACACTAATTCGTACAATTAGTTTGTTATCGAAAGGGAGAAGGATACTGAGGATGAGGGAATGAACCCACCTGAGACTGATGATTGACATTGGCATCGGGACTCATAAGCAAGAGGTTGGCAGCATTGACATCATCTTTACGAGCCGCTACGTGGAGGGCTGGAAGCCCACCACGACTGCGGGTGTCCCGTTCCAGTAGAGTGGCCACGACGCGATCGTGGCCTTGTTGCAGAGCCACTGCTAGCGGTGTGAAACCGTCCTGAGAGGCACAAATGATGGGTGTAGGCATGTTTGTAAAAAAGCGGACAGAATATCCACTTTAAGTACTTCAGATAAAGGAACGCAGCTATACTGTGATGCATAACCACGAAACAGGCGCGATGCGACACAGTGATATCTGTTTTCATTGTGTGTGCAATGGATAGTCGTTAAAATATGATAAGAAATGGTTCTACAGATTTCATTTCTTCCACAAAATACCTTCGATTTACTGGAGTGCTGTTTCAATAACCAACTCAAAGGATGAATTTCAGGAACCGCTGGGATATCCGAAGTAGACCAAAAGGTGATCCCGGTGTACATTACTGCTACGCAGACCTTTCCACCCTCCTCCCACCTATGCTAACCAGTCCTCCAGGCCCTCAATAAAAAGGCTGCTTTCAAACCTACTTTACTCGTAATGCCTCTAGAGGTAACTCATGCTACAGTACTAGTGCAGTGCCTTGGATACAATGACTTGGAACTAAGGTTTCCTGATATTATTTGACTAAATTATCCCGATCACTTTTTAACAGTCAAGCCTCGGGGGTTCGCATGTACTTTACCCCACAAGTATAACTAGGATCGCTGTGAGAAACCACTCCGTTGGCCAATGATGCGACTCAAACAATGGGATCCAGTGTAAACTCTGATGAATGGGAACTTCACATGCCACCCCAATTTCATCCATAGAATCTCGACGCGTATTCAAGGTCTCCGTTTTCTCCATTAATACCTACACCTATTTAAGCACAAATTTGATTGAACTATATTGTTTCACTTTTGAGCGATATCGCAACGTTCTTATGAAAGGAAACCCGATAAAATATTGATGGTGAAGCATCAAAGGTGAGAAGGAAAAGCCGTCTTCCTTTAAAAGCATGAAATAACAATGATTTATTAAAACACAATTGGGCTAATGTGGAATGCGCAAACGTGACCAAATATTTAGAAAAAAATAAGTGCAATTTGCATCGGATAAACCCTTGGAATAAATCCATTCCAAAACAACTTGCAACGTGGGAAGTTGAAGAAAATCCCAGCAATAAACTGGCAATAACATTGAAGTTTAGTCCTCTAAAAACAATTAATTAGCAACATTGTCTTTTGATACCCTTCTGAAGGGTAACAAGGTTTCTTGGGTGACCTACGCACTGAATTAACAGTTTATTTGGATTTTAATATGGGAAACAATGATTTACCGAGACATAATCAAATGAAAAGTCAAAGAGTCCCAAGAATGTAATAGGAAAGAAGACTACCATCATAAGTAATGAAAAACAGCCTCCGATTGCTGTCATAAGAGGGGAAGTCACATCTAGAAAATGAGCTGAGATTGCACCTCCCAAATATAACTCTTATGAGCGGAAAGGATTTTAGAACCTTAAATCCGCATTTTACAAGGTAGTTAGCAAAGTCTTCCTTCTTTAGTAGTTAAAAGTAAGAGTGGTATTATAGTATAGGTCCGAAAGGTCTACTTGAGCAACTGAACCATTATATCAGATAGGTAAATAGAGCACACTTTTTAGAAGGGTTAATTAAGACATGAAATTACAGAATTTGCAAATCGGTTACAGGAATTAAATCCTGTATCCCATGAACGCAGAGTAAAAAAGCTCCCATACACGTGTGCAGAGTTTATACCATATTCATGATCTATAAGATAAGAAAAATCTGCTCTGCTCTTTCTTGAACTGACATGAAGACGTGGCCCGCATGTGTATTGCCGCCATATCAGACGGACTTTGATGGTTGGCAGCCGGCCAACAAATTTGTTGTGATGTGTCATGCTACATCTGTATTCTACGTCTACTTCGGCTCCTGAAATATTCAGAGCTAATTTAAGAGTATCGAGAAGCCAGGACAACAAATGGTAAAGAATAAAAGGCAGAGCACGTGATTGTTGCAGACATAATTTGCGAGATTTAAAACCAGTTACTAGAACAGGAGTCCGGATTTTTCTTTTGAATAGGCCAAGAAAGTACTCGCGCGGCTTAAGGCCTTGCATGTACCCACACCTACCAGCATTTTAGAAAAAAAGTGAAGCCACACAACCCCAAAATGCTGTCGGCAACTCATGATTGAGAAGACGCTGGAGGATACCTGTTTGAGACGAATTGCAGAACTAAAAGACATTTTTTTGCCAAAAATCGGTGTTCTAATACTTGGAAAAGAAATAATTACTTAGTTAAAAGCGCACCAACATACTTCGGTTGTGAGAGACTGGTTAGCACCCTTGTTGAGTAGAAGGACAACAACATCCAGATGATTCTCCTGTGCCGCCATGTAGAGAGGAGTAAAACCAACCTAAATGCGGCAGAAAAGGAGGTGAAAGTTGGTCAAACTTCAAAACCTAATTCCAAGTTCAGTTATTTTAGCTAGAAACAATCACGGCAGGATTCCTGTCCGGGAGACTTTAACCAACTTTGAGAACATTTTAATGTTTGAAAGGCCAAAAGTCACAAGATACCCAGGAGTGGAAGAAATGAGACAAATCAAATGCATGAGGTCACAAGACAGAGCAGGAAATGTCCAGATGACCAATCCCACAGATTAAAGACATTACGCCAAACGCACCACTGACTGGCAGTTGGGATTTGCGTTTGCATCGACAAGGGCTCGAACAACGCCCAAATGACCAGCAAGGGAGGCGATATGGAGAGCCGTGTTCCCCTTCTTCGAGGTAGCGTTAACGTCGGCTCCATTATTAATCAACTCTTTTACTACAGCGGTGTGACCCTCTTTTGCCGCCAGATGGAGTGCTGTCAAACCTGTCTACAAAATTCACAATACAACGGACGATAATGGGACAAAACAGGAGCTGTCTATTTGTAAAACAACTGCCTAACAATCAAGAAAGGAGTATAGGGTGGCTCTATTACTCATACGAGGCAATATATGTTTTCGAGACATAGAATTGTACTTATATGAACGGCCAATAAAGAATACAATTATACATTAAAAAGCAATTAACAAAATTAGAGGCTACTTACGGGATTTGTGGCATTTATGTTGACGCCTGAGTTTATCAAGTCTAGAACCTTCTTCAGGTCACCTGCTCGAGCAGCGCGCAACAGACTTTCACCTGATTCCCCCTAAAGTATTAAAGAAATGAGATATGGCAGAAATAAATAACAGCCTTTAGTGGACCAGGCCTGGGAGTGACACAACTGTGCATCGCAGCGTAAAATGAAATGGAAAAAGGCCATCCAGATTATAAATGAAACCTCCCATAGTGGCTTACTCAACGTAGAAGTAAAAAAACAGAAATACAAAGTCGGAAAAAAAGACTGGCTGGGTATAAATCACTTATTTAAAGTTGTCATGCAGGACCAAGTTGTCTGTAGGAAAAAGCAAATAATTATGCACGAAATTCGGACCCCTACTCCACGCTTAGTGGATCCGTGTTGAGGATCAGTACCCTTGGTCATCGAAAATCCGTAAGCCTCAAACTATCCAACGACCCAAATCAATTCCCAATTCAATAAAACAAAATAAATTCGGGAAGCGTTTAATGAATTCTTACGTGAATAATGCAAAGATACTTGGAATTTCAATTTTTAAACAAATTAAGACAATGATTTTCTTGACTTTATAAAGTTATTTACAACATTTAAAGATGTCTCAAACTTCAATTTTTGACAAATGCTCTATTTAAGTGCATGTATTGTAACGTTAGAATACATAGTGGATCTGACATTAAAAGGCATGTAAATATTTTCACTGGATTTCATGTCTATGAATCCTACAGTGATTTTGCCTGAATTTCTGCAAGTTATCACATTGTTTTCTCTTGCTTTTTGGACACATATGGCGTCTCGGGACTTCCTTTTATATGAAAGAAGGCATGGTACTTGGACAGAATATGTGTTCTGGAATCAGTGGGATTGGGGGCTGTTGGCACGGCCCCGAGGCCGGGCAACCGGCTAGCACAATATGGCCACCCAAGTGACCGAAACCGATAGTTCGAACAAACAAAGCATTACACAGCCCCTCCTTCCTTTTGAGCGTCGTCCCCAAGGCTTTTCTTGGTCAGCCTTACGTGTCGACCATCACAACTTAATCAGTGATGCGGGAAGCACCCACGAGCTAACCCTCCCAGTTATCTAGATTCGAGCGCATGTCTCCTTGTAGTGCCATCAATTCTGCGTAGCACTCGGTGAAGCAAATGCGCATTTCTTAGTCCTCCTCTCCCACGATGATGTGGCCTAATGAAAGATGGGGGTACGAATCCAAGTTTTCGAATGGGTCGAGACACAGGCAACACAAATTGTGATTCCAGACTTTTTTGATGCCGTGGAAGAAACGCAAGGCTGTAGCAGAACCCTGAGCAAATGGAGCAATCGGACCTCATAGGAGCAGGATGCACGCAATCGAAGTGTGCAAAGCACAAATCGATGCTATAGAATGGCGTCTTGCACATTCTACACCTGTAGATACGCATTTTGACGAAGATGGGCTAGTAGCTTAGTAACAGGGGAGAGAGATTACGGAGGATGCTCGACCACAATGCCGCTGATCCCTTTTGGCAGTTCCACTGGACTTAAGTTCACGGGTAGTGTCGCTTCAGTTGTTAATAGCTTCCTTGCAGAACACGAGAAAGAGGGATATGCCGAAGCTGGACGCCGATCTCAGCCCTTCTGTTACGAGATACCAGAGGTTCTCCTATCCGTAGCACATGCATTTTTTTCACACCGCCAAAGTTTGCCAGAAGCGGTATGGAGCAGGATACAATCCATCAAAACCGAGTCCGCTTTCCGCTGCCACCAATGTAGTGCCCCGAAATTTCCCTTAAGGTGAAAGAAGGCATAGTACTAGGGTAGAATGCATATGTTCCGGAATCAGAGGGCTTGGGGGCTGTTGGCACGGCCCGGGCTAGCACAATATGGCCACCTAAGTGACCGAAAGTGGCAGTTCGAACAAACAACGCATTACATTAAGACTCTTGTCCCGATGGCCTAAAAAAAGAAGAGAGTCGATGGGACGATACCTGCTTCCCATCTGTTGTCACCGGAGTTCACTTTAAAACAAGAAAATGTGACTTTTCTGAGCTCGTACCTGCATCAACCTGTCCCATAAATTGTTTGATTTTCGACCCGCTCCTGCAATTAAACACGAAAATTCGTTTTGCATTTCTTTTCCCACCGCCTGATTAACAAGAAATAACCAGACAACGGGGACGGGTTAATGATACTTTTGAGCCTGTCTCATCCTCCTCCCAGGCTCTATGAAGAGTTGTAGTGTTTCCAAATTCACCATGTCTACCAAACAACAGTTCCCTCTGTCTGTTCGGTGTAGGAGGTCCTCTTGTCTCCTGACCTCTGTGGCTAGGATGAAAAACTTGTCCAAACTACCTTTGCTGGAATCAAATCTTGAGGGCCTCAGTCATTGTCGAAACGCGTGTTTGGTACAGATTTGGGGAAGTTTTCTGCTTTCCGGCCAGACCTGATCCACCACGCTTCCTGCTTAAGGTGGGGAAGAGAAAGGAGTACAAAAAACACTCCATTTGATTGAAGTTCGTCGTAGAACCTACAATAAAGTTTACTTTGATTGCACTTATCTTTACTGTAGTATCCATTCCCGCCTTGACTTGGTCAGCAGTACTAATTAGCTGGTAGAGATAGGACCAGATCTGGAAGCGACGCTACCACTAGCAGCGGCAGTGATAAAAAAGGCTAGGAGAAGAAAAACTAGGTTTCACTTTCCGACTTTCTCTCCAGGCCACCTTCAAGGATTTTAGCGTACCTACGTTGTCACCATCACTTTAGCCCGCATTCCGCGTCGCATGCCTTCAGCAACGATGTCTGAATAGCTCTCGAAAGACCGATATGAAGGAGTTGGATAAGAAAATGGAGCATGCTTACTATTCCTCAATTTCACAATAAGCCACAGGATTTTAACAGAGAGTATATTGCTAACACAGAGAAGGGCTGAGGGCCTGCTGACACGGCTCAAAGGTCATGATGCCCCTTTAGTCAAACAAGGTTAAACTCTCAAAGCACCACACTAACCTCAGAAGGAATCGGCAACCGTCGATCGTGAACGCGCTTGGATCCAATCGTTGCATATGTTTGTTCGAATAGTTCTCTCAGTTGGCGAGCGGTCAGTTTGCACCTTCCTCTTGGCTAAGCAGGCGTCGTCGGTCTTCTAGGCGGTGCCATACCCTCATCCTCCCATGAAAGTTGGATAGCCTGTGACCGCCCCTTACACCACAAAATGCAAGGCGCCTTCCTCTAACCAACCTTTGCAACTCAAGGTTCTCAGATCGGCGTAGGTAGGAAAAAGGGAAACTGAAAATACTGCACTATCCTACCGTTGCCACCAGTGTAATATTTTCATTACTCCTCTCTTCCACCTGCCGCTTCAGACCCTTGGACTGATACAAGTGGGACGAGAAAGGCATCCTCCATTTGCGTGGTTTTGGGAGGGTTTAAAGGCTACCCAAGTTCCATAGGGCTTGGTGTTAACCACCCACTCATGGGGTTGGTGCAACCCCATCCCTTTTTATCTAACTGGTGTATTCAAGCCGCACAATTTTTGTTTCAGAAACAACAAATTGAAATTCCTCTGTCATCCTTGCTCATACTCCCTTCAATGGTAAAGCAAAAGAAAGGTTACATTAAGCAAGCTTACTTATTAATCTACCGAATAAAACACTCTTTTGTCTCTAAATAAAGCAGTGGTTTAATAAAGGCACAATGACTTTATAAATGTGACCAGGGTTATTGCTACCTATCTTAAGTAAGGCTTGCTCACCTCTTTCCGTCGGCCCAGACCTCGAGTGGAAGGCTGAGGAAGTGAGATAGCAGTAGAATGGTTCGATGCGGTGCAGGTAAACAGAACCAGTGAGAGTTTACAATGACGGGTCTTTTTGGCTTCACCCTTGCTTATGCTTCCTTCCTTGCTGATTTTATTGGCGTTGTCTTTCTTCTGCAACTCCTCTTCGCCCTTCTAACTCGTTAGCTCTGTGTTTTCATCAGACACGAACATCGCATACCAGCTCTGGGGCGTCACTGTGAGCTTAGATGCCGTGGCCTTATATCCCAGTTCGAATCTTTGCCTCGCTAATTTCTTTGTGCATTGCCTTTACAGGGCTACACTTCGATAGCTATGACGCCTTTCTTCAACTTTTCACCCCATCTTCCCTTCGCTCCTCATCAGCGCAACCTTTTCTCACTCGCAGTTTTCTCCTGGCCGACAGTTGTCCCACTTTTCCACCCGTCACTGCTATCTGCGTCAGTCAAATTGTAACAATGGTGATAATATCGATTTTGCCGCGTGACCCCAGTGTGACATGACCTTTGACAAGCCACTCACAGTACTGCAAATGACACGGCTTCTTGACCAATCGGAATTGAGTAAATGCAAGGAGCCTTTGCAGTAGAAAAATAATCCTCTCCGGCGTTATTCATACGGTACCTTTTTAGGGGAAGAAATGTTTCCCCACTTTTCTTTTCAAGGATGGTTCTTGCTTCCATGTAGCCTTTATATCCTTAGAACGAGCAGACGGCTTGGGGAACGACACATCTTAAAGGGTAGGAATAATAAAGTTGTTACAGGTGTCAAGTGGTAATCCAGCTAAAAGAGATGGAATTATTAAAGCTGTGAAAGCCGCTAAACTGCTCCCATCTGCAAAATATGCATTCAATGGTGAAGCTTAATGCGGTTTTCGTTTGGGGTCAGGTTCGCTATTCACTGCCACCAACATAGCACCTAAAGCCCTACCTGAAGGCGCAGGAAGACCTCATATCCTTTAAAGGTCCTTTTAAAGAGAAGAAAACCCTAATTGGGCTTTCTTTGGCAAATTTTCTGACTATATGCTAGAGATTTGATGGAGGAACTGTTTTACTCCTTCTTACCTATGTAGTGTTAAATCCTGTCTAGAAGTCAGAAAAAATCCAAGAAGACACCTTTTTCATGATGCGAAACGGTTGGCAGCATTAGCTTTAACTACTAACTTGCAAAGATTGTGTCATTTAGACAGGATGATAAAGGCCGCACAGGCATGAGCCAAGGATCTGACACTGAGTTACGTGGATATTAGGCTAGGCAACATCTCTGTAGGATAGTGGGATCTTTCCATCTTCAGTCTAGCATCCACGAGGGTGTAGTAACTGTAAATGCCATCGGTAAGGAGTTCAATCCTGTTCAACATTTAATTTAGCCTTTTTAATAAAAAAAATTGCGGTGAGCGTGACAAAACATCTTCATTAATGTCAAAAAGATGTCGACGCAGTTGTTGCTCAATCTTCATGTGAATTCCATGACTGGCAGCCTTCCAGAGATCCAGCCTGTGGAAGGTGATGGATGGAACCAAACTATTTTTGCTTAACAAATGAGTAGTTCGAATGAATTACATGCTGCTTTAATCTAAAAATCAACCCAATTTTCTTAAGAAAATGTGAGTGGATGATGTCATCGAGGCTAAAGTGAAGTGGATTGAAGCAGTATTCAAAATCACCAACCATTAGCAAGCTATTATAGCTGTAATTGTGACACTTTGTTTGTTCGAACTGCCGGTTTCGGTCACTTGGGTGGCCATATTGTACCAGCTGGTTGGCCAGCCTTCGGGCCGTGCCAACAGCCTCTAAGCCCTCCGGTTCCAGAATGTATGTTCTACTCGGTACTATGCGTTCTTTACCCTAAGGGAAGTTTCGGAACGCTACAGCAATACCTTTTTTTGTTTAAGTTTGAAATTTTCACGCCAAAGTGCTGTCAGACCGTCTGCACGCCAGTAATACATCTTATCCCGTTGCAAAACTCCTTTCGACTCACAGCAAGACTCAGAATGCTACATAGCGTATGACTATCCTCAATACCATTAACTCAATTGTCACCATAAATTCAAGAACCATTACTTCCAAGTAAGTAAACTTTCATAATGCAATCACAATTAGAAGAGTTAGCCAAGCCGTTCATTGACTTTGAAATGTATAAATATATATATACCTTCTTTTATTTTAAAACATCCAAGACGCTGGAGATGCGTAAAACTTATACTGATACTCGTCTCATGAAAGCCTTAAATTTTATTTTATGCAACATTCCTGTTGGGTTGTGGTGTTGCGTGGCAGGATTTCATATTCTTTCAAAATATTGTGTGCCAAAATTATGTATACATTTGTTGTCCATAAGTTCATTCTAATTTCATGGTCAGATGCCATTGCAAGCATAAAACAAAATAACCAGAACTTGTTTATGTAAACCAACGCACAAATTATAAACAATTGTAAAAAATGCGCATTTCTAAAAAGCGTAATTTTCAGAAATTCAGTTTTGTTTACTAATCCGAGAGTATTTTCTTTTCCTATCTTGTTGTGGCGTCTTACATATTCGTTGATGCACAAAGTTTAATTCTCTCGTTGAAGCAACTAAATACCCTTGTCTTGCATAGCCACCACAAATAGTGTACGAGTTGCAAGATTTTGAATTCGTTAATTTTGTAACTGAGCATTTTAGTGTAGGCCATCTGGTATTTTTTACATTTGGTTGCAAAATTCGATCTTGATTTCTTCATTAATCAGAGTAAGTGCTGTTTCACTCCTTCCCATTTATCTTGAAGGAATGTAGTTTATTAATCTCATTACCCAACGCTGCTTTTTAAAATTTGACCTCTATTTAACAAACGAGCGTTCATTATTGCTTGTAAAATGGCTGCAGACCCCCACTGTGAGAGTGGTTTGTTTTGTTCATCGGCTTAGAATGCCTTTTGCTAACATTCTGTCTTTCTTAAAATCTTTTTTTTTTAATTTTCAAAACTTTATGGCAGCCTAACTAGGACGCTATTTATGGGTTTGCCTAATTTTTAATATTAGCACAGACGACTCGTTAGCCCCCTTACAGGGTCTATAATTCCCTTCTCGAGGATTAGACATTCCTAACAATTGTGTTGCATTGAAAATGAATTGTACTTATCAGCAAAGGTAAATTCTTGGTGAGTTGATGAGTTTAAATGACGCCAATAGCCTTGTTTTTTTTTGCCCCTCTCAGCACGTTCGTTTACCCGATACGTCTAATCTTTTCTCATCTGATAAAGTAAAGATTTATTCAGTTCAATTTTTTTCTTTAGTATAAATTAACCTACATATTTTACTTTTACTTAACAGCTATTTCAGCCCCCAGATACATTCTCAAGACTTGGGTTTAAATGTGTGGTGGCGTACTTCCGTATTTTCAACGCATGAACAACGTTTGTCTTAATTTGGTATTCGCGGTAGCGATTTGCCATTCAGAGAACAATTTCAATAATTTAGCCTTTCTGCTTTGGTTTTAACATATTCAATAGCCCTGAAGGGGCTACGTATTTAAAATACTTTGTGGAACACTGAAAACAAAAGGTCAACCGTCGCAAAGTACTCCATTATAAGTGGTTGTAATAAAAAGACGCTACTTGATTTTATTTTGTTATACCTGATGGTTTTTTAGCATATAAACTGCCAAGTTTGCGGCCTTCTTTAAGTTCATTGTGGTTTGCTAGGAAGAATTTAAAAGAAAAATTCAAACTGCCCCACCGAAGGAACTCAGCAACTCGAAACCGCAAGAACTGTAAATGGCTCCCCAAAAAAAAACACTATCAATTTGAAAGATTTTGGACTTTGAAAAGCGCAAGACCATTCCTCCTTTGGGAATACACTAGCATTCATTTTTTGATAAATAAAATAGATTTTGTTTAAAAATGATTTTTCCGCTTAAGGATATTTGGAGACCTGTGAATGATTGAATGAAAAATGCCTAAGAAGGATTTTTTCCTTTGTGCTCACGGCCTTCAATAAAACCATTCTCACTTTTAGGTTCAAGAACTTCAATCACAAAATCAGTTGGCTACCAGCCAGAGTGACATTAATCGCTTGGAGGACTTGATTCATAAATTAGTGGTAAAAACTGCAGAAAAGGATAAAAAGTATGCGGACCTCCAGAAACAATACTTTGCTAGGGAGCAAAGGCTTAGAACTTCCCTTGGGGTATCGAGACATGTGTGTATCATCTGCTTAATTCGGTTTTAGTATACTAGATCGAAACTTGTGGACAGTGTTTCCTCGGCAGCACGTGAAAATTTGCTGAAGAAAGTGACTGCTCTAAAGAAGGAACGCGATAATCTCTATGAACGTTTGAAGCACTTTGAGAATGAACACACTGATCCACACAGCCAAGCGGTGTGTCAGAACGATCTTTTTGAGCGCACTTCTGCGATAGCCAATTCTGTGGAGAGGTATGGAATCGATGGGAACTCCGATAGTAAATTCTTCCGATGGCGACCACTGGTGCTGAATAATGGAGCTCCTGAATACAAATTTCTACTTCAGGTCAGCTTTGCCTGAGAGCAATGTGTGCCTACTAGCAAGATATAAGTAGACTATGCTAGTTTGTAGTGATTTAGAGAGCATTCGTGAGTTCCCACAAGTATTACTTTTTCATTCGATTTTCTTTCAGCCAAGTGGACAAAAAGAGAAGGTAGACTATCTAGAGGGCTTAACCAGGCGTCAAGAGAGGCAAATTGCGAAGTTGGAAGCAGAGAAAGTGTATTTAATCGAAACCTTGCAGGAGAAGGAAGCGGCTTGGAAGGATTCTGTTCACAGGAGTCCTGCGAAATCCAAGGTGGTATTTCGTTTTTGCTTAGCAATACCTCTACTAAACATCATGTGTTTTCCGTACTCATTTATGGCATGGTTTTGATATTTTTATTCATCATCACTTACCTGAGCCCTCGGTGTCAAGTCTATGTGACAGGTGGTCCTTTTGATAAGTGATTGCATTTGTCGCGCAGCTAAAGGGTCGGCTGGTTTTATGTTATAAAAATGTTGTGGGATTTATTAGAGCGAAGGCATTAATTATGCAGATATTGCCTTCTGTTCAGCGAAGATCGGCGTGTTTGAGATTGAACTTCTACCAGTCATGCATAAATTCTTTTGCCTATTTCACTCAGGTATCAGATACTGAGACTAGAGGAGTGCAAACCGATGTTCCAGAAACTTCTCTAGGAGACGAACTTCAAGAGACTAAGAGTCTCTTAAGCAAAGTTCGCAGCCAAATGGTTCAACTGAAGGCTCAGCATATAATTGAGCTTGCCACGTTGCATGCCAAGGTTAGAATTGTCACGACGTGTGTTGTGGATCTAGTGGATTTTTAAAATAGGTAGCGTGGTAGTCAAATAGTGGAGGACGCGAGGGTCCCGTGAGTGGCGTCCTTGACACTCCCTTGTTCACTCTTCTGCGTTGACCACCACAATTCCTCCAGTTTATGACAAACAACCGTGAAATTATTTTCTTTATTGTGAATGTCATATTGCACTTGGTGAAGTAGTTTGGGACCCATCCATTTCACGTTTTTCGTTAAGTGCATGGAGAGGAACTCATTTGGTAGGTTTTTTCATGTGTTAACCTACTTTCAAGGTGATAGCTTGTCCTTAAATGGAACTCTAGCTTGGCATTAGATCCCGAAAGTTGGCAAGGTTCCGATACTCCCCCTCGTATGTGGCCCCGCAGATCCAGCCGTTTAGAACAGGGGCCCTCCTTTCATAACGCACCCGAACGAAATCAGAGCTGTTATTTCTAAGCCATCACAGGTATGGTCGGCACGGCAGGATTAAAAATTAAATAAAATGTTGTTTTTTTTTCTCACAGGAACGCTCTTCCCCACCTCGAATGCTTAAGGCGCCTTCTCCAGCTCCCACAAACGATGCCGAGATCCTCCATAGACTCAGTGACCTTGAAGCAAACCTATGTGGTCAGGTTGAGGCCCACTCGAGCAAGCTGGAGGCGGCCTTGGAGGAGATCTTGCGACTCCGTGCAGAAAGCAGTCAGTAAGTTTAGCGACTGGAAGATCATTGTTGCGACAACAATGTTGTAATCTTTGGCCCTTTCTTTTTTTGTAACAGAGACGAAAAGGAGGTTGTGATGACCTGTGTAAGTGATTTGAAGGCCACTTTACAGAACCGTGATGAACAGATTCAGGAATTGGTGAGTGCTGTGCAGGCGTCCAAGGATCAGGCCACCAGTGCGATGGAAGAGTGTACAGAACTTCGAAAGGAGCTGGAAAAGAGACGTGTTGAAATTCTGGTAAAGAAATATGTTTTCACTTTGCCGTTGTGCAAATCTTTCGAATTCCCAATTGTTCATAAGTGACTCCCCTATATTTACACCGATGCAGGAGTTTCTTCCTTTGCCACCTCTTCCCCTTGACTACTCCTGGTATGAGAGCGGTGAATGTTCTTTGACATCTTTATTGCATTTGATGAGAAGGTAGATGGCACCTTTTCTGGAGTTAGGCGGTAGGAGAAAAGCACCGATTATTTAGAACCAGATTCAAGTTGTCTTCCCGCCTCTGATCCTCAAGGTACACTTCAAAAAACATATTTATTACATAGCCCTCTCGTCTTTTGAGCTCTGGCCCTGGTGATACCCTTGTTGATTGCCTCTATGTCGTTAGATAGGATTCTTTCCTCTCTGACTGATGGAGCACCTTTGTAGGGTCGTATCTTGTTGTGGTGGACGGTTATCGGCTGGATACGGAGTTATGCGATGCGAAAGAGGTAATACGCAGACGAGAGAACCTTCACTACACGTAAGGGATCTTTGCTCCAAGGGCGGTAGAATTAGTGGTGAGTTTCGGGTGGGACAATCGGTCTGCATATTCGCACGAGGTCTTCTTCGAACTAGACGTTTTTTTCGACTATGTATGTCGTAATATTACGTCTACATATGTAGATGTGCCCGTGCAATATTAAACGTCTTTCTCATGCCTTCTTTGATATGCAGTACGTGCTATAGCGCATTGTCGGTTTCCATTCCCTTGTCTGGTAGGAAGATTTCGAAAGGAACTCGCATTTTGCAGCCTGTGAGCATCTTGAACGGTGAAGCATCAGTTGATATGTGGAATGTAACCCTGTATATCCAAATCTACAGGCTGTGTTTCTTTGTTAAAAGCCTTTAGTAGTCCGTTGCCTTGCGCACGTCCAGGTGTCGTGCGTGCCTTTGAGATCTCAAAGGTCTTGCATAGTCCGATAAGTTGTTGACTTTCAATATTAGGACCCTGATCGCTACAGATCAATTTTGGCGGATCCACTGATTGAAGAAAATTAAAGCGAACATACCAGCGTCTTGCGACCTCATGAGTTCTGCTTCGACTAATTTTGTGAAGTAGTCAACCATAATTAGAATATATTGACTCCTCCACTCGATGGGTGGTAGTGAGCTCTTAACTCTTCAGCCCCATTATGCGGTTCGTTTCCCTTGCTGGCTGAATGTCCTAAGGAGTGATTGTTGGAGGCTGTGAGGCTCAGAAGTTGCTGATGTACAGCTGTACGGATGGCCACCTTTGGTACGTTCGCAGTGAGGTACTGAAGGTGTGATTGTAGAGGTCATGGTGACATGCTTAAAGTCTTCTGCAGATGCATGTAGACGTCTCCTGATTCAATCTTGACGTCTTTGTTTGCAAGTAGCTTTATTTATCACTCCAAATGCAGTTTTGTGCACCAACTCATAAGTGCTGTTACCTGCTACCTTGATGGGCGGTATCTGGACGTCTGAAGTCACAACATAGACGCAAGTTGGGGTAAATGGTAACGTCTAGCTGTGTTATTAGACTAGTCTTGTTTGACTAGCCTGCTTACCTATGACGTTGTTTGACCTGATAAGTTAGGTTTAGGTCTTCATTAAATTACCGTTGAAAGTCTCTACATTCGTCGCAAGGATAAAATGCTACAGATAAGGCTGAAGAGTTATCCTTGAAATCGTTTTGACGTGTATGCTGGTGGAAGTCGTCTTGCTGTCTGTCACATTTTGGGATAGATTAGTTATCTTCCCTTTACCAGCAGCTGGCATCTCTACGTCCTTAAAATGTTCCACGATCGGTTCAGGCGGTGAGCAAGGAAATGCATCTACTGTTTGGATTTTTTTCGCCCGTGATGGTATTACCAAGTCATGTTTGTCGAATTCTACTGGCAATTAAATACACACTACATGAGGGGAGGGTAAAAACGATCTCAAATCCATTGCGACCGAGGTTCCTCATTATCGGTCCATTGAGTGAAATCGTCTAAACCATACCTCATCGAAAGGTAGAAAGGTCTTTTGTGGAAAAGGCTCCTGACTCCTTGTTAAACACCACCTCCACCCTTTGAATGCCTCTCTATGAATGACTAACCTTCAACGACTAACTGCTTCGGCAGCCCTTCCACTTCTTCATTCCGAAGTGAGGGTAGTGTACAAAACTATTTTATAAAAAATTCAATCAAAAGAAGAAGCATTTGACGTTTCATTTGCTAACCGGAGGCACAGATTGGCCTTTGATCCCCTTCCTTCTCCTACTGGTGATCCGCATGAAAGTAGGCATCATCGGAGGAATCGTCTGTGGGTGGATCGTAACCTGCCGCAATAGCTTAACCTTCACCATGCTAATCTATGAGATCTACTTTCTAAGTTGAAACGGCGAGAGAAGGTACTTCCTCATCTTCTGTGTTCCTGATACGTCCACCAGACAATCACATAATGAAGTATGTAATGGAACACTCGTGATAGCTAAGGCCAAATGAGTTTTTTCTCCTTTAGAAAGCTCAGAAGGAATTAGAGAAGATGAGACGCGCACAACTGGCAACAACAAGGGAGCAAACCAGCAAGACTGAGGTGGAGGAGCTTTCCAAGAAGGTGAAAAGTCTCACTGCTCAACTTGGTAATTTAGTTAAAAAGCGGATCAAATCTTTCCCTCAATTTTTTAAATCCTAATGTAAATTGTTTCATGTTTTCTTAAAGCTAGGAATTTTTACTAGCACACTATAGTCCTTTCTCTCAATTCAACCTCTAGGGGCAAAACTCGATTGGCCATAGAAAAGAGGATAACTACAAATAAAAAATCGTAATTTTCGACCCGCTTTGCATGAATTTAATAAAAAAACCTGAAAATATGTTATTTTTTAATTGTAGAAAAAAAAAATGAAATCCATCAACGTCTAAATTCACGCATTTCACAAGTGGAGTCGGCAAACAGCAAATTATTGACAGAGATTCAGACCAAGAAAGTGTCCACAGTTGACAAAGGCTTTGTTAATCAACTGACAGAAAGGATTCGCAAATTGGAAGTGGAAAATGCCAAGTTGAGAGCGCCCAACGCAGTTCAAAATTCTACATCTGCCGATAACAATGATGTAATGTGCTTATGCTACTTTATTTATTAAGTAGTACGAATTCAAGTTAAAACAAATTTCTGTAGGGCAACGAAGCAACTGGAGAAGCTCAACGGCGCTCTGAGGAAGATGTTAAACTGATCCTTAAACAACTCAACCTGGTACAAAGGGAAAGAGATGCAGCAAGAAAGCAGCTCCTTAAAACAGACGCAAATTTGAAACGGACAGAGAAGTGTGTACTTTAATTCTACATATTCAAGCACCCTACAAATGTGAAAATAAGTCTTTTTTCCGTATAGGCACAATCGCCTCCTTCTCAACCGTTTAAAACTTCAACCCAGCCAAGATAGTTACTTACGAAAAGCTGAAAGTACTCCCACTAGTATTTTTAATGCTCCATCCAAAGAACTAGCGCCCAGTCAGCTACGAGATGAGCTGAATTCCGCCCGTGAAGACAATGCCAAATTGGAGGTAGTCAGTCAGAAAATATGTGTGACGCATTGTTTAATTAGTTTTGCACCCCTAACAGTTTTATGCTTTCTATAGATTTAGAGTCACTAATTACTCTACTAAAATAACTTTAGTAAACGTCTTGTTTTGTTGCCATTTTAGATTCACAGTGCCAAATTGGAGGCTTCAAAGGCCAAACTGGAGAAACAGCTGCAACTGCTAAAGATGACGCGCCCCTACAGTCCTTCGCTGGACAAGGCTGATACCACGGTGAAGGGCAAACCGGTAATGGTTTTAATTATGTCATTTTGTTGCAAAATGTTGTCATTAGTCTAGAACTCAGAGGGGAGGGGTCAGGAATTCCGCTAATTTTTCTAATTTAGCTCACCTTTTGCTGTCATTTTTGCTGTAATCTTCAGCTGGTTGCAAATTTCCCTTATAATCTAACAGTCCATTTGCTTGGAACGCAATAAGGAGCATAAGAGAGGTCTTAAAGTACGATGGCATCAAATGAGTTCTTCTCTTTTGCATTAACTTACGTGCCTATACAAGGGTACTAGTGGGTGACAGCCGTTATTATGGCTTCATTGTCATACACCATCCTTTCCAACTAGACGCATGGCTATTGTGATTTTGTCTCGAAAAGCAGACAGCCTAGTCACATTGTGTTCTATGCTCGTAGTTGCGCTTCCTGCTTCACTGTTCTACTTCACTTTCACTCCCGTGACCGTCGAAAGCTAGTGCCTGGAAAAGATGTTAATTGTCACCTGGAGAAAATGAGGGAGCACTGCTTCTTTTTCTTTCTCTAAAGAGCAGTTCTATTCACAAGTCATCGTAGCGACTGCGTTAACTCTTTCGCTGAGTAGACTTGCCATTGCTGGCTCCTTCTAGAGAGGTTTTTCTTGCACAATTTTGGGTCGCATTAAGTGAATAGGCCTTAGCGATGCGTACTGTCTCCAGTGCATAGCCCTCTTGGTGTGAAGGGGTACCTGCGTGTCCTTGGGGTGTGCGTTGGTCATTGGATGGATCGTTTAGAAATAATCATGGATGCAATTTTACACCTAACAAATATTGTTGTGAGTGCATAAACCATTTCTCTCCACAGGTTGACCAATCAGCAAACAATCAAAAATGGAAGACACGTCTTTGTAACAAACGCAACGAAAGTGAAAAATCTCAAATTATTTGTTGATGAAGGTTAACATCACCTCTTGGTCCATAGCACGCGGGATCCATTTGCCTAGCCACTACCATCACGATTTTTCTTTTTCAGCCGTCGCGCACCACTGGAAAAACAGCCGCAGAGCTAGAAGTGCTCCTCCTTAAAATGAAGTCTATTCTCGACCGTACATTGGCAGAAAACACACGACTGAAACGTCTCTTAACCCGTGCCACCAATCGGATGAGCCTACAGGGTCTTCAAGTTGAAAATCAGCGACTTCGAGAACGCCTTGAACAAGCGGAAGATGCAACAAGTGCCGCCTTAGCTGAACACCGAATTGAAAGTGACAAATCCATTGCCCATTTGACCTCAGAATACGACAAATTGCGATCTCAACTACTAAAGGTGAGTCTCAATTGCAGGCGCCGCGAAAAGCTGGTTCCCTTCATTCATCGGTACTCACCTCACTTAACCCTCTCACCTCTCCTACCCTCTTTTAAAGTGCGCAATTGCTTTGAGGCAGATTAAGTGATGCTTCTACATCATGGCAACTACCATAATTTGCACAGTTGAGTCAGAATTATGAAAGCAAGAGTTGTGAGGATGGTGCCAGTTTCCGAATTTTATTGCTCAAAAAATTGTGCATCATTCACCTTATGGCTGATGGTGCTGTGAGGCACAGAGGGGCTAGAAGACCGATAGCCCTGACAGAGTTGGTGTAGCTTCGTCTCTGACCCGTGGGAGACTAAAGAGGCCCATGTGACGGGGGTACTGTTGAAGCAAGTATCATTTCATCATATGGTCTTCTGTCGCAGTATTCCTTGTAATTGCACCTCTATGGCACGAGTTTTTTTTACCACAAGAAAAAATTCGCAACTTAATTTGTGATAGCCGTATCCATTCCTCTCGTTCCCTGTTTGAGAGGTTAGTTGAAAGGAAGGGAAGGGCAATGCAGCTTTACATTTATTTTCATTAAAGAATCACATGATCAAATAGGGAATCGAAGAGTGGAGAAATACAGTTAAGAGGATAGAAAGGGGTGTGGGCTAAGACGAGTCTTCTCAAGTCAGATATAAAAGGCTAGATGGAAGTAGAAATCACAGTCTACTTGCGTTCAATTCGGAAATGACTTTGTAATGCAGGCCGAAATCGGGCGGTTTGAAAGCCTCCTCCGATTTTTATATGATCTACAAATTGTTCCCCAGTAGATTGCTCTGAATGTAAGTGGAGGTCATAAGAAGGCATAATACTAGAGCGTACAGGAGGGCTGAAGACCATAGCAACGAGAGGAAGTGCAATTGCAAAGTCTTAAGTAATCGCGTAACCAAAACAAAGATTTAAATAAACAAGCATTGCATTACATACAAACAATTTCTTTTAGAAGGCTATTTCACTTACACACTAGTCCATCTTCTCGGACAATGCCAAGATTGCATGGTTTTGAGACACCGTTACAACCTTGATGTTGATTCAGGGGTCTTTATTGCAAGTAGACCTTTGACATGTTGTTCTTTTGTAGCGATGCGTCCAACTCCCCCTTTGAATGCTACTTTTAATCATCAGGACTATACTTTTATCCTTTGTAGGAAAGGAAGGTTCATAATCAAACAAGTAAGCGACTCCTATCAACCAAATTTGAGTTGAACAAATTGAGGGGCGAGAAGGAAGGCGCATCCAAAAGAGAGGATGCCTAGGTAAGTCTAGCACCACCGCTGTTGACAATCTCACCGGTTGTCATGGCTTGAAGATAACTGTTGCCTTTTTGTATCCCTTTTAGTGGTGTTCTTGCCGCTCGCTACTCAGAGAAAGGGAGGAAAAACTAATTAGAAGCTTAATTTTTCTTAAATTAACCAAATTACTTTCGGTCCTTCAAGCACGTGAAGTAGTCATTTGAATTAAAGCTTTAAAACTTTGACTTTTATTTCCAAAAAGAACAGATTTGAGATCGAACAATCATGCTAACTGTTGAGAGTAATTTGATCAGTTCGCTATTAGTGACACTTGTCACTTGTCAGCATCAGTGTCTTGTGTTCTTTATCCCTTTATGCTGATTGGTGGGTGAGGTGAGTCGCGCAGCAAGGTGATTGGTTAGGTTGAAAACAATACAACAGGAGTGGGAGGCCTGCAGAAACTAACGCCAAACTGAACGGCAGACTGTGGTGATTGACTTTTCTTTGAGATACTTCGGCTGAGCACGACTAAATCACCTATTTTAAGTGGCCTATTTATCGCCTCGCAGACTCTAGAACTGGTTCACTTCAGCAATACCTCGGTTCTGGGTGTCCACTCCCCAAGAGCCACACAATTTAATGAGCACGTGGGACTCCTGTTCCAGGCTGCGCATCTTTAAGAATACAGTAACTACTGTAGAGCTCCAGGTCTTCTCCAATCCAAAACTAGAAAATTAAGAAAAATTAAGGTCCCATTAACATGGCTCGAGGACGGAAGTACAACCTGTGGGTGACAATTCTAACTCTGAATGCGTTTAAAAGTTCTTCATTAAGGCGCTGTGCGTCAGTGCATGAGCGAATCCCTACGCCATAAAATTCGAGAACTAGGTGTTTCTGGTGGTTGTAGAAGCGCAAGGCAAGCGGCGCTAGCATAGGTGTCAGCCCGTAGAAGCCACATTTTTTTATATCTTTGACCTCTGGTGCTTAGTCGCCAAGGCACACCACGTCATGGTGACCCAGAAGAGTAGCATTCCAAAAATGCGTAGATTGAGTCGGTATCAGGTGGTCAGGTCACATGGCCCATTTTTTGGCCTCCGACACGACTCCGTCTCCGAAAACTGAATTTGGACATGAGCTCAAAACTGACCAGAAATTTTCGTCTCACAATTTGGTCTAACACGGCTTACCACCGTAGCGGTACTGTTCATAGTAGTGAGTCTCAAGCCTGTCTGTTTGTCGGCCCACATGTCATGGGTAGGCCGGTCCAATCCAAAGTCATTAATCCTGCCGGCGGGCAAAAGCGTGTGTAGCGATGAAGTTTCTTCTGCACAAAGACATAAATCTCGACATACACTCATACAGATTATTTCTTGCACGGTTTGGTACAAAACGTTGGTGGCACACTCAGCCCCTCAGCAATGCAACATTTCAATGAGGCTAAGCATTTCAAAGGATGCCAATTTTTAGTGACGATTTCAATTACATTGTTTCTCCAGTCCGTAAAATTTTAACTAACGCGTGAAATTTATGTCTCAACCTGAATGCCTGGTATGGATAGGCAGAGAAACGGACAGTTCTTTACCCTTGCCCGGTGATGAAGTAGGGCAAGCTGTTGTGGGACAGTGCAGTCAAAGCTGCCTTCCAGGCGGAGATTAGAAGCCGGTCGGAGTGTCTGGTGACTCTTTTTGTGGATGAGAAAATGTATTTTGCATTCCTTGAGGTCTCTGCTTTTCTTGACTGTACGACTCGAGAACAGAAGACACGAGCCTCCTTTAACAAAGAAGGGTCAAAGCTGAGTGGGAGTTGGACCTCTTCAGTGGCCTACACAGTGAGGGCATGGAACCTCGCACATACCAACAGCATTGGTGCTCCTCCACCCTCTCCCTTTTTTATAATTCCAAGGGAGAGATGAGTTAGGAATAAAATTCACCGACTGTGAAGGAATCCTTCCTCACAAAATAACTGCATAAAGTCTCGATAAGTGTCTTGTTGGAATGATGCGACCACGCAGAGAAAGTCCCTAACTGACTGCAAGAGGCGTGAAAATTTTGCATATTTTCTTCTCAGGCCAGTTTTCCAAGCCAATTACTTCACTCACCATTGGAGGTTTTTGGGTCAAATTTTTGTGGACCCTCTCGCTACCTCCATTCCTGCCCTCCTGTCATTTCTCAGACCTCTCCCTTCCTCATTTTTTATGCTCTCTGTCTTCTGCCTCTCGCGATTCCCTGCTCCTTCCTACCGTCAGCTGTTCTTTCCGCCTTGACTTTCTGCTGCTGCCTTCCTGAGGCCACCATGAACTGTGCCGTGTGAACGAAATACCCCACCCCTTGTGTTTGTGTGTATGTGTATTTGGCTTGTTCCTGTTGTTCCTATTACCTTTTCTATCCTTTTTTCCCTTCCACAGAGTTCGTAGAGTCCTTTTTTCTCCACTGGCTTTGGTTCTACTTAATTGGATTTACAGAAGTGAGTTGGGTCTTGGGTCCAATTATCTGGTTGAATTTAACGCCTTCTCTATCCCCATTCCCATTAAGTTGATCCCGTTTTCTTGCTTCACATGTCTTGCCCCTCTTCTGACAAATTAATAGCTAATCAACTGGTGTTCAGCAGCCTATTGCACCATCTGATCGGAATGTCATCAGCTGACACCCTTCAACTCCAGAGTTCTCTAAAAGACCAAGTAAAACTCTGGTAGTCAGGAAAATCTGTTAGCATTTTGGCAGAGAGGATGGATAGCACTAAAAGCATACTGACAAACCTCTGCTTAGGTCAATGAGAAGCCAACTTTGATCATTAAGCCATGACCTTTTGAATAATCATTTCTGTTTTCGGACAGACTTTACCAGTTAGGGAGAGTTGCCTTGACTGGCCTAGATGCATACCTCAATAATAAAGGCACCAGGCTCCTACACCGCGAATTTATTTCACCACTGATAAGCACAAATTAGGGGATAAGGTGTGTAAATACAGACTAGAAGACGCCACGTCAAATACCCGACCTCATTAAATCATGAATGCTGGCACACTTTGAGTAGGGAACTTGTATGCGTGTTGTAAATCAAGAGAGCGCAAGCATATACAGAGGCGGCGATAACTAGTTTTAGGAGGCGGAATGAGGGGCGACGTCAGTCGAGGTACGGAGAGAGAACAGAGACCTCAAGGGGTGAGCCCAGACCCGCATTTACATCCACTTCCCCTAGCTCTGCCTTCCCCTCCCGCGGGCCTTTCTCAATCACACTCTGGGACTTGGAGTTTTCACGCAGATGTGGTCTGCCTATCATCACGAAGCCCCACACACAGCGCCGTGTCGCCTTTTTTTCAGGTTCCCAGACATATGAAAATAAACTGCTCAAAATGACAAACAGGCATGTTGATGTGAAAATCAGCAATGTCATCAACTTTTAATTAGGCCCTAGAGCATTGCTGACAGGTATCCTTGATATCCCGCCTTGAAAGCAGTCATTCTTCTCGAGGCACTTGTCAGTACAAAATGGCGGCAAAGAAGAGAGGGTGAAATTTATCTTACTTTGTCTACAAGACCCCGGGTACGCAGAAGACCAGGAGGGGAGGAGGTAGGAAATTGCTGGGATTGATGAATTTCCGTCTGTATTCACGTGTTGGGGGCTCGCCAAAGTACAATGTATGTGTGTGTGTTTGTGCGACTGGGAGGTAAATAAATTACGCACAACTTGAGACCAAATCAGGTAGACGTCTGATCTCACGGGTTGTCTTTGTGTTTCATGATTACTCAGCCCTGTGAAGTGGGTAGGCAGAAACAGGCGCCTGTGAAGAGAGTACCCTTGTAATTTATTTATTTTTCAGCAGTATTCTCAGAATCAGGTCAAGTTGGTTTAACATTCACCTTGGTTCTGAAGACACTTTAATGGATTAAGGTAGTCATGTGAGGTCATCCAGGTCAGTTAATTGAGCCTTTGTACGTATTAAGAGAAATAACAGAAGTTGGGATGATTGCATGAGCTGGCGAGGAACAATGTAACTCAATTCTCCGTCTTCCGCAACCTGATCTCATGCTCTCCTAGCTAGTTCCAAGTTGGTCCCCCAGCCCCACTTTCAAATACCGATGCCCAGGTGGTTTAGTGACCTTGAGAAGGCGAGGTGAGGGAGAGGGGTGTCTGCTTGCTAGTGGCCAATCAATCACGCTGACTCTAGCCCCAAAAAACCGCCGTCGTGTTGTGAGAAGGATTGACTCAGCCTTGGTGTGCAAATCACAGCACCTGTGGGTTAGCCTTTCTCAAATGTGTACACGCACCCACACAAACGCATGCACAATCATCACTTCTCTTTCCTCCATCCCCCTTTTCCCCTTCCCTCCTCTGCCCCCTTCTACCCCAGATTTATGTTCAGTTCACTGTGGTTGTTGCAACTAATCTTTCACAATGGTGCGTCAAATACTTGACGGTGGCTTTAATGACCGTCTGACCGTGTCTGACTCCACACCGCCGCCACCACTGTGCGTACTCAACTTGCTCATAGGTAAGTTGGCTATACTGTACAGATCAATTACAGATGTGTTGATGAGACTAATTAGATAGGGGGTTGAGGTAAAGGTTCTCCTTTCTCTCTCCCCCCCCTCCCTTTTTCGCATCTTCTTGGGAGTAGCGGGTTTGAGTGTTGCCTTCGTGGAGGAGAGAGAGGGTGGGGGAGGGCTGTGAGTGAAACAATCGGGTGGCGCTCACGATCCACCACATGCATCTACCCCCACCCCATTCTCCTACCCTCGGCATACGGATAAGGTCTTCAAACCTGTCCGGACATGAGCAGGATAGTAAGGCGATGTGTTTTGGCGAGGGATATGGGACCCGACGGAATGCAGTGGGAACCTAAATGTGCTGAAGTGGTTTCACAGCATACAAAAACTGGCATCGGACCCCACATACATGCTGACATTTAGTCTCGCACACGGGCGCACGCCGGGTGAGGGCTCTCACTAAGCACTGAAGGCTTGATTGTCCTTTTTATTTTGGCCTACTTACTGGCGTTAGAAGGTTGCCAAACCTCCCTTACCCTGTCAATAACATGGCTCCTTAGTGAACTCTTTTATCTCGAAGACATTGATAACTGTATGTGTCTGAGAGTACGCTGAAGGATTTTGGAAGGCAGTAGTAGAGGTGGCCTAATACAGATGCAATGAGTACCGGAACTTGCTGGAATACAATTCGTAGCCTACAGGACAGAAATGCAGGATGCAAGTGGATCTGGGGTCACAGATTGGAATTTAGACGGATTAACTAGTCACATCTTATCTGTAAAAGGCACTGCATGGGATTCTTCTCCTTCTCCACTCTTTAGCGGCATTACATACCAGTATTTTGGAAAAAATCCTTCCTGTATGTCGATTTTTCTTAAAGGGCCACCTCTACCTTAATGCAGTGCAAGAAACACCATGTAAACCGCTGATGCCAAAAAAATAAAATCTTCCATCTTCTATAGTGGGAGGCGAAATGTCAGATTTAAATCCTGGATGACTTTACCCTTGGTACACTGAAGAGTTGAAACACTGGTACGACTGAGGGGCATTCGTTCCCTTCACATTATTGGTAAATTTTGTGATGTCAATGACTGATGCAAGGTTTTACCGCCAGTTTATGAATCTCGACCTTACCGTTCTAACACCTTCACGGATAGATTGTTAAAAGAGGGTTGGCTATCTGAAAAATTACATTTAAGACAGGATTATCCCCTCCCATAGAACTGCTTGTGGCATTAATTATCGCAGTGGGTTAAGAAACCCGTGTTACACAAATGTGATACCGACCCTTGATAGGAAAACCTGAGCGTCACACATGTGTGACAGTGGAGGCAAGCTTGTTTATGCTAACTTTTTTCAGTTCGAATTGCAAATAGTGCCTTAGTGGGATTTAAATAGGCCAGTTTTAGACCAAATAAAAGGCCCAGTGTCTAAAATGCTTCGGCAGATTAAGTGCCATTAAGGATGTCAACTATTTGGATGATGGGCAAGCTTGACGAGGCTTTGGAAGGCTAAGTGGCTTAAAACCACTTCACAAGCCATTTACAAGTCCCCTCAAATCACGGCCTTCGGAGTAAAAGTGCCCGTAAATTAAAAAGAAGAAGAGGAAGAAGTCACGTCTCACACATCCCCATTTGAATTATAGCCATACCAAAGCGCGAGGAACAACAACACTTAGGCGGGACATGATTTTAGATTAATAGGCGTGTGTGTGGGTAAAAATTGCGTCTTTTTGGCTCTTTTAGGTCAAAATATCTCGCCTACTTTGTGTTTTGCCCTCACCTCCCCCCTTTCTATCCCGCCTCCACCAAGAGTTGACCACTTAATTTTAAATCCACCGACTCTCCTGCTTCGAGGGGTCCGCGTTCGTATGGCAGTTACTGTCAACAGAGTTAGAAAACAAATTCTTCTGACACAAATGAGTGTGACTCTCATCGAATCCGGAACCATAATGAGCTGTTGAAATTGTGATTGGCGGCGAGTGAGTTCCATCAAGTGATGAGGCACACATGTCACACATGCATGACGCTGGTGTAGTGAACGTATTACAGTCAACTTTACACCTACATAATTTGGGCAAAAACTCACCGTTGCCACTCTGAGGTGGATTCGATTTATCGTTTCCATCCCACGCCAATATCACTGTGGTGGGAGAGGTTATTTTTAGTTAAAAATTTACGGCCTTACGCGGGTAACAGATTTCCAAAGTGAATTGACCCCGAGATTCAGGCGCATAAGGAGGTGGCATATCGGAGGTCCACTTCTTAGACCAATTGATTTCACGGGCACTCCAATGTCTCCCTCGATCATAATGAGTAGACAATATACATCCGATTGTTTTTGATTGGTGGTCTCCTAAAACGTCATCAACTGAACCAATTGAGGTATGGCAATACTTACGAGGGTCCTGACAATCCAAACGTGGTGTTTGCGATGAAGGATACTTTTAGGTGAAAAGGCTGCTTGATTACAAGAATTGCTTTTAAAATTAATTAAAGCATTTAGAGTCAGGGTTGTATATGTGAAACGTCACCTATACGTGGCAAGAGCTATTTATCAGTCTCTGGCAACTGACCACACAAAATGATATTCTAAGCAGATTGTTTTAGTTTAGATTAATAAGTAATGCTCTGGAATGATTTGACCTAAATGGGCGTTACAATGGTTAAGGTTCTTTTAAATTTCGTAAGTACATGCACATTTATTTGCTCCTTTGATTCAGTAAATGTCCTTCCTATTTTAAGTCAACCCTCTTCTGAAAATTTGCAGTTTCACTAGTATTGCTCACTAATTGGTCTATGATCTCCACTAGTTTCTTACTTGGACTGCCACAGTAAAACGTCAACTGAATGCCGTATCTACGAACAGTCCTATGCTCGATGTATTCGTAGTGTTGCTTTTCCCATTAACTTTCTTTCAGCCCTACGAGTCCTGCTTGAATACTTAAGAAGCGAAACCACTCGGGCAAAATATACTACCGACGTACTGAAGGGTAACCGGGGCTGCTGGCATGCCTTGGAGGCCGCACCCCCAGCAGAAGTACAAGGGCGGAGCTAGAAGTGCCCACAAAACCAGCACTAAAAGGTGAATAAATAATCAAAGCTTAAAAACAATTATTTAAGCTAAATATTACGATCGTTTTTCCTTAAAAATGGATCCTTGTCTTTATTTTGCCAGCCCTTCCCCATCCACGAATCAACCTGTAAATCCATGGTATGGACAAAATCGCTTTGTGGAATTAAAGAAAGACGTTCAGCCTATGAATCACCAAATCCTTATTAACTGGAAAAGCTTAAAATAGATGTTTTTTGTTGATACATGTGCTACCAACGCCATGTATACACAAGTTGGCGGTGTCACAAATAGGCTTCGTCTTCTGACCCAATTAATCATGCCTGATGAGATCGAACCTCACATCGAAAACAAAGTGATGAAAACAATAATTCGGAAGGATGGGTTAATATTCTTTGATAATTATGTTTAGTACTGGACAGTAATTCATTCGGTATTGCAAGCGTGAGTGACTCTTTTGAGCTCCGGTAGTCACCTTGCCACTGGGACTCTAATGACGACCCTGGGTCGAAACGTAAACAAACACTGGATAGATGCCATTGTCCCCCTCAATACAGAGTGCGGAAAATTTGAAGGAAGCCTTCCGTCGATGGACGTTCTTGACGGGATCACCATTGACGACAACCGCAGTGACAAGGGGTTATTCAAACCTATTTATTATAACCAATGGACACAGAGTTTTGAAAATTATGCCATACTTCTGCCTTTTACACTCAGATCAACACGCACGAATGCCTCAGATGAACGAGTGGAGCGAGTTAGAAGTAGAGTAAGAGGGTTTATTTCAACTGTCCCTAATAGACGTTGGGTCGTTAGGTTTTCATTTCGTTGGTGCAGCGAGAGGAAGGTACCCCAAGTTCACCTTGAAGTTTCTCCCATAAACCTTCTCCCCTCTTGTCTGCCTGCACTAATCGCCCATTTGTGCTGTCGCTCGCATGGAAGCGGAGAGGCGGGGGGAATGATCGAAAGTAGTTGCATTAACTAACGTACCGCACCACACACAAACCCTCACACACACACACATACACACACACAAGTTAGTGGCGTCAGCTGTTTCACTTTCTCTCTCCCTCTCTGTGCATGACGTAGGGCATTAAAAGTGGGCCGCCCATTTCCACTCCCCTCGTTCTCTATCTGTGCGTCCAAGTGTTAAATTTTGGTGGTGCCTTTGGCACTTTTGACCTCGTTGTTACAACTGTCACCGACTCCATGGGGAGGGGGAAGGGGAGGGGGAGGGGGAGGGGGAGTAGGGGTCAGATTCCATAATGGGCTGCTCTCTAGCTAATACAGGTTTTCTACGAATTTCAGTCGTTGATTGAGAATCAGGATCGACTTAAAAATAACTAATGAGAATGTGGGATTTGGCAAACTCGAAAGCTTTTTTAAGTTTTTTAGAAAATCCCTTATTCCGTAGGCGAAAAGTTAGTGCTTTAAATGGAAATCAGAAGGCATCTGGCGGAAGTAGTAGGAGGAGTGAAGCGTACTTACCCTACAAAATAAAAAAAACTGTCTCTTCTTTAAAAAATTAAATTAAGTAGTCTTAAAATGATTCCTTTAAACGTGGGTAAAGTTGAAATAAAATTCTATAAAGTATTAGATTACTCGATTAATAGAAATCCCCCATTATCCTGTGGTGACTAAATAGCATACTTGTCTGATTCAAATCTGGCAATCATTTGCAAGTTGAAAAGTGAGTGAGAGTCATCTTTGGTCATGTGATTTCCAGTAAGAAAACAGGGGTTGCCGAATCAACACCACCATTACCACATCTACAAGTGGATCCAATTTCCCCACCTGAGTCAGAAACACGAGATCAGTAAATAGATCGGATGGGCTCATAAAGCGAACCAAGTGTAGAAGGTGCTTTTGACTGATAGCAATAATTTTACCTTGTCTGTCGTGTGGTAGCTAAAAATTAACAACTGTCGATATCGCTGCAGAACAATGGAACGGTGGTAGTCGAGTTACCTCTCAGCCTCTTGAAAGGTGTAACTTCTCACGCCTGCTATTAAAGAACCAAGCACCTCGACATAATTATTTTGTCAGCCTAATTTGAGAAATGATATATTTATTTTTTTTCAAAACTTATTCAGGTGGAAAAGCTTGAGTACCCTATTTGTGAAGCCAGCGGACAAATTTAGCCAATAATGATACTGGCATTATCTCTTCGTTTGTTGTGTATCAATCTGGGCTTTAAAACGCTCCACAAAGGAATTTTATTCTTTCCTGAAGCAACACTAGTCAATGCAACTGTTTCCTGAACCAGACACCACTAAATCAACAAAACATGTGGATAAGCAAATGATACAAAGCGAAAGTGAAGCCCCCTGTTTCAACGCGATGAATCAACTTATTTGGTGCAGCCAACCGCATACTAAGCGTGTTTTAACGCGCATTGGAATTTTGTCCACGCGAATGTTTTCCGGTCGTAAATGGACGTAACATCTCATAGAGAGTGAGTAACTGTTTTAAAGGACTGACCAAAAGTTGTACATTGGGCCTAACTGCTCTCAACGTAACGCAGTCACTTGATGGAGGCAACCTTACGTACGAATGCTTGAGAAAACTGTCCAAAACCCACTGAAGTACGACCTCTTCTTGACTATTTACATTTACCAGGCCCTTGCTGATTGGACAATAATGTGGCGTGAACTCATACGCGCGCAAACTCCTTTTACCCGTTGACCAATCAGATTACAGCTCGCACGCGAGTGGTCGAGGTTGCCGCGCGAACCAGCGTAAGCGTTATAAATAGCGCTGGCATGGCTTTCTTGGCCACAGCAAAATGTGGTCGGCTCTTGATTCCGATGCCGTTTTACCCACGGTGAAGAGCGAACAACCTGATGTCTTTCAAATGATGTGGAGCAATGCATTCTCGCTGGTCGGTCCAAGCCCCCAAATGGGTGAAATGGTGCTTCAAAAACAACTCAATGCTTCTTCCCTGTTGCATCACGCCTTAACGATTCTCTCTGAACGAGTTCCACCCGAGCCCTCGGAGGCTATAGCAGCACCCAAGTTGACCGGTGAGTTACAAGTGCACATTTTTGCGGTTTGAGGTTAAGCGGCATATGGGAAATGGGGATTCATGAGTGTGACCATCTGCCGATAGCGTTGAGATTTGAGTCGAACCGACAGCTCAAAATTTGTCCAGACCCCAATAAAAAGGGGGAATGCGGAGGGGGTTAGATGCACTAGCACCTTTTGTGGGACCACCTGCCATGCCAATTCAAGTCGCACCTGCGGTAAGTTGACAACAGAATCAGTAAATCACCGCCTCCCTCCTCTCCGTCTGTCCCACAATAACTACAGAGGGGGGTCGGGTGGAATTTACCCATTCAATAGGGGATTTTAGCTGCAATTTTGACGAGTGGGGGTTGGGGAAGGGGGGGAGAGAAAAGGCTCGGCGAGACATTTTTCATACTATCGTGGGATCGGAAAATTTACTTCCCACGCCACTTCATTGCACCGCACTGCATCTCTTATTTATGGATTCCACGGTACCTGATTTGTTATTCCTTCCTATTTAAGCAGATGGTTTAGCCGGTGGTGATTCGCCGCCATCATTCCAGCCCCTCTCTAATGAAAGCCTCAATCAGACACCACCGCCCCCATGGCTTGCCTTCGCATTCCTGCCCTCAGTTCAGGACAATCAGTCATCCCAACAGCCTCCAATAGATCTTTCAAAAGAGAAGTCCCCAAAATACAGCAATTTTTCCATACCCCATCTATTGGGCCAACTTCCAGATGAGAATGCGCGTCCATCAAAGACTTGTTTTGAATGCAACTACTGCGGACGAAGCTACGTCACAAAGACGGGTCTTCAACGGCACCAAAACCAGTGTTCTAGAGTAGACAGTGGAGGGTTAACTCCACCTTCTCCTGAAAGTCTAGATCCTGACGAACAGGCGTCATCGCCATCTCCAGCTTCATCGGCAACCTCACGGCAATACACCTGTCACGTTTGTGCCAAAATCTACTACTCCATGTCAGCACTAAAGATGCACATCCGGACGCACACTCTACCCTGCAAATGCAACATCTGTGGAAAGGCGTTCTCCCGCATGTGGCTCCTAAATGGTCACCTGCGGACGCATACAGGTGCGTCGACTTCACAATTCCGCACATTTTCTGAGCCACCAAAGCGCTGCATAACAAGGTGGTTGTGACTTTCTTTTGACAGGCGAGAAACCGTTCGCCTGTCGGGTGTGCCAGAGGGCTTTCGCGGATCGATCTAATCTGCGAGCGCACATGCAGACGCACTCGGAAGTGAAGCGATACCGCTGCGAGGAGTGTGGCAAGACCTTCTCAAGAATGGGTCTCCTGACAAAGCACACGCGTTCAGGATGTTCCACACAGACGTCCGCTAGTTCGCCGCTACCGCCACCACCACCTGAGCACGTCGACTCCTCGCAACTTCAGTGGAACCCAGCGTCAATATTCTCCTGAGTTTTGTTTGTACTTTGATAAGAGAATGAATTAAAGAGAGGCTTTTTGAAGATATTCCATGCTGATTAAGTATGCTAGGTCTGTGATTTTTACCAATCAACTAAGGGATGAAGAAATGACCGAGAATGCGTGCAGAAGCTTAATCTTCTGAAAAATAAGTAAAATGATAGTTTTGGCACATTAGGTGCCACTACCTCAAGAAGTTCGTTTTTGTTAGTGTTAATGCCCAGTGTAATTACAAATACCCCTTTGCCGAATAAAGTGGTCATGACTTCAAGGGATTGTGGATAATGTGCCTTTTGATGATAGTTTGCCTACTGACCCCCAGTGGAATGTAATAAGATTGAAATGACTTCCTCTTATTGTGTCGGTGCCTGATTAGCTTGGCGTTGATTCTCTCGCCATTCCTGTTTGCGACTTGACTGGAGGGAGAGCGTGGCGAGTACTACCTCCCGATTGGTTATGCTAATTGAGGACCTCTTAAATGATTAAGAGATGAATGAGATCCCCAGGAGATATGTTTTCTTGAAACTAGCAAAGGTGTGAAGAGGTAACGATTAGCGGAAGACCGAGAAGTTGCGACAGCTGCCATGGCAGAACCGATTTCTAATTACTAGGTGAGTACTTCAGCGTGGTTTTGATCATGAAGATCAATTTTTGAGACTAATAAACTTGACGCTCTGTTTGCTGGGGTCTCAATAGTGATTGGACCACTAGCCTGAAAAGAGAGACCAGTTAAACCGATGCCGACAGAAAACCACAGGAATGTTATTACCCTCAGGCAAAGGCCATCCCACACGCCTATTTTATTGCGCCCAACTCAACCAATCTGTTCACCATGCACGATTTAGTTTCAGTAGTTTACTAGCCCCCACAAACACCTCACATTTGTCATGTCGCTGTCAGAGAGGAAAATGAGGTCTTTATGGATGCGCAGCTCCACGTCCCCTGACTGCTTGTTGCAATACCCTCCCTCTGTTTAGAAATTAACGTATGCCTACTTTTAGCATTTTAGTTTTATAAAGTACACCTAGTTTTGAGCCGCCTTGTTGACTGGACTTCTCAGTCCTTCCCCTCCACTACAAAACTTCAGGGTTTTGCACAACAGTTCCTGTGGTGTATTATAGCAGACTTTGTGGAAATGAATATTTGCCTGGCCCAACACGTTCGTCGCCTGCGTGTGACACGTATATGGTAGGGGTCTGGTTTACCAGTCTACTCCGACTGAGCCCACCAATTTGCGTCACACACAGGGGGGTTGACTTGGAACTGCTAAAGCAGATGTCGTATGATGTCTCGGTTGGCGGAAAGCAATTGATTTAGTCAAATAACTTACTCCAACTGGTGGTCTGCTCGTCCCTGGAAATTTGGTGACGAGCTAAACCTTGTCAATGTCATGTCCCGACTAAAGTCTATGTTGATAATTTGTCCAGTAAGTATTTTTATAACCTACTGGAAGGACCTAATCATCCAAGAAGACTGAATGTCTGTCTCATTCTAGAATCTCATTTCCCAACAAAAGTCGGTGTCTCGCTATGTTCCATCAAATCGCGGCTGAGTTTCAAATAACAAGCATCCTAGGCGAATCCACAATGTTTGAAGTCGCAAACTGAGCTGTTAATAAGTAGCAGAACATCCTAAAAGTCCTTTCAAAACCAGAGCAAACCGCCTATGGGAAGGAAGTCGGAATGCTTGCTTAGTCTTTTCACTGCTCGTGCAATCAAGGTTTTTCAAGCCGTGTCAATTATCACATCATGGATCACAAAAGAAGTGATGGAAATGGGTGCTTAAGCACCCAAAAAAGGTGGGCAATTTTGCCACCCAGAGAGCGGTGGATGCGGTGTTTTCCGGCCCCACAGTGTGGGTGTGTGTGATTGGTGAAGGGCGCACTCCGAGTGGTTACTTTTCTCCCCAAACGTGTGCCGCCAATGTGCGTGAATACGATGCAATGAGATATAATGACTACTTGCTTACTGGCTGGTTGGCTGGTGCGCTGGTCGAGCTTATGGGTGGATGGGGAGGGTGGGGAGGGCAAAGAGGGGCCGGTTGCGTGCCCACACCTGTGGGTATGCGTGCAGATTTGCACCTTCGTGGGAGAGAGTGAGAAAGAGTGAGAGGGAAGACGAAAGAGGGAGAGAGATGCTTCGGCAACTGTTTCAACCACCTGACTGTGGACATCACACACACACAGGGACACACATACAAGCGCAGCTTACATGCTGGCACGCATTAGGTAGGCACCTGGGCTTGCCTGTTGCACCTCGGGGCATAATTTATAGGTTTAATTGAAAAAGAAGGCCATAAAGTGTTGTAGGAGGAGAAGAAGGGAGTGATTGATTTTACTTGTTTGAACAGTTGCGTGGTACAATTCTATGCACACACACACACATGCACACACAGACGCCTGCCTGACTACAAAGTCATATTAATCTTCTCATTCCGACCTACCCCATCTTCCCCACCATCGACCGATGTCATCATTCTATTCAAAAAATCGATCACATGAAGGCTTTGATTGACATCCTTTTGATGGGGGGATGCTCAGGTGGTACATTAAGTTCGATTGGCACAAAACACTCGATCGCAGTTTAGGTGGCACCGAGCACCTCAAACTTGAGTCACTCATGAGCACACAGATGTGGGGGATGGTTATCGTCACCACTAGCATCAAAAGCCAGTCTTTTTTCTTTTTTTTTGTCTCCCACTTCTATGTTGTAAGAAACATGCGTAGCCTGGGGAACACGCCGACAGAGAGGGGAGAGAGAGGTTGAGAGGACAGCTGTTAATTACTGTTGCAGTGGGCAAAAAAAGCCAGACTCGTGTAGTCATGGCAGTAGTGGCAGTAGTAGTAGCAAAAGCAGGAGAGCCTACAAAACGCGAACACACGCCCGCACACCTGTGTGCCTCTAGAACAGGAAGGCGAACGGGCGGGCGGGTGGGCGGGAGAGCTGGAGGAGGGAATTTTTAGGCGTCACCTGTTCTAGCTTCGTACTCCCACACTCCCCACCCTCTTACCTACACGGACGTGAAACATGAGCGAGGGGCAGTGACGGGTAAGAACAATTGTTGCACCGCATTTGTGTAGATACAGTAGCAGGAACTCATGCACGCCCCTGCAGTGGGAATATGTGCCTTCCCCTCCATTGACAATGCATTTACGCGTGCACGCGTGGGTTGATGGGTGGCTGGTTGGCCAGCTACCTGGCTGGCTGGCTGAATTGCACGCTGGGTCCAACTAATGACTGTTTGCGACGGCTGTTGCTGTTTGCCCACGTGTTTTTCCCGTCATATCTACCTTATTCTCGCACCCTCTTACCCTTCACCCTCATTCTATCACCGTCTTCACCTCCACTCCTACCTCTCTAATTTACAGCGTACATACATACACACACATACGCACACACACGCCAATGGCCACCCATAGTGTCACAGGTAGAACTCCGATCCAGCGATACTTCAAGCAGCAGGGAATTTGGCTTCTTCAAACCCAACTCGCGATGACCTTACCAATGCACCCATCAGCTTGCTGTTGGATTGTAGCTTGTTCAAAGTGAACTTGCTCAACTGGTTGATACCAAAGGCTGAATGACCATGCAAGACATGACCGCGGACGAAATAGAGGACGAGTAGCAGCAGTGAAAAGGTCCAATTGCCGCGAGACAGAGACGGTGTTTCAGCAAAATCAACCTAAGACTCTTGTTATCCAGAGAGAACATTTTCTTCCTAGAGTGATTACTCAGTGAGGAAGGTTTTCCCTCAAGTTCTGTTCTGGGTTCATGGCTAATCAAATCATATCATTGTTCTTTTAAAGACGTCTCATTCCTAGGATACTTCCAGATTTCTCTCTCCGTACCTCAGAGTTCTACATTCTCAGTGTAAGCACTTGGAAATAACAGTTGATTTTGTGGATTCCCGGAAGGGCCTAAATCCATGTCACAAAAGTGGAGACTGTTATTGTACATGGAACACGGTGTTAACGGAATGACAGAAAGCATTCAAAATCAGTGCACCCTGTAGTACACACCTAGAAATTCACAACTCCGGGCAGACATTAATTGTGAAAGAACACGCAATGCATGACACCAGCCTCTCCCTCTCTCTCCTTCCCTCTCCTCGAACAGGCGCTTAAAGAAAATGCCAAATTGGCGTGGGGTGATGGAGGCAAAATCAACAGATACAGCAACAATGATGATGATGATGATGCCGGTGTTGGTGAATACTAGGATGGGGAGGAATTATGTAGGGGGAGGAGCGTCACCTGTTCCGGTGGGGGTAGAGTGTATCCCACTCCCCTCTCTTTTGCTCTCCCCACCAAAACAGTTAAACACGCTTATCAGAACAGCAACAGGTGATATCGCGTGTCAGTACGATGTGTGTTTCTGCGTGTGTACAAGAGGGGATCAAAATCAGGACGCAAGGGTATTATACGTACAAACCCACTTTAATTATGGTCAGTTTCTGGGTTAGTCCCCCTCGAGTGAAGGTCATGACCTTGAGTGGCTCTAATCAACAGTGCGGTCTCTTGTGATCGTGGGTTTTGCTACATAAATTTATTGCTTGTTTATCTGGTAGATGGCGGAAATTAACGGGACTAAACGTTGCCAATTCGTGAGGGTTTGATGTTCCTCCCTAGATTCTGTTGGGGACCTGGACATCGCAAGAAAGTGGATCCCTATAGGCTATAGGTTGCCCTATTCTATCATGATTTTAGTTGTCGTAATACTTTGACCAATAAAATCCATCGGCCTCAGACCGAGAATGCAACCCTAAAGCTCTACTACTAATTTAAATTCAGTCAATCCATTTACGCCTCTACTGTGTAAGTGGCAATGATGACATCGTGTTCGATAATAGTAAAAAAGTGCCATTCGTCAGTTTAAACACTTAAAATTGGCTCCAAATTCACCTACTTTTCACATTTCATTGTCCTAAGGTCCACCAACTGATTTCGAAAGTTCACAGTGAAGTTCTTATCCTTCCCTTCATTTTTAAAGCCTTATTTTGCTACAACAACCCATAAAATTTTGTGGTTTAGTTTAGCCAAATTCATAAAGAGAAACGTCAATTTGATTTGACATGCTCGACACTTGCGTCACACATACGTGCCGTGGGTACGGTTTGTGAATGTATGTTAAATGGTTTAAACAATTTGCTCCACACAGTCCAATTAGGTCTACAACATTATAGAAATGGTAAAAGGTTGTTTATAGACTTTATTAGATGAATAACTGCCTTTTATAAGTCATATAGATCAGCTACTTAATTGGTTGAACACTTGATGGTGTCCGAGATTTCATTGGGATGAGGAAGCAGCCGGATTTTACAGACGCTTTCAGAAACCAATAATTGCTACTCACACTATGATCTCCTCTTTCACACGCGTGAAACATTTATTTTTCGACGAAGCATGAACAAGACGTAGTCCTCATAAGTCACAACCATTATTTCCACGGTGGGAAACATTTAAGCATCACTTTCTTCGAAACCCTTAACGTTAAAAGCAATTTGACGGAGAGAGAGGCACAAAGACTTTGGGATTCTGACACAGGAAGTAACACTGCCACAGCTGTCAAGGCATTGCCCACTGCAGTGCCCAAGACAGCGGTAGTAGTAGCAGCCGCGGTGAAGGGTAATTCCTACAAGTGGTCAAAAGAGGAAATGACAACTGCTGTCATATGGCCTTACCATACATATGCATACACGTCCACGTCCACGCACACGCACACACACACATATATATATATACACACCTGTTCTTTTCGGGAAAGGAGGGTTCTACGGACCTACACATACAAAACACGGGTTCGAAAAAAGGTAGGCGCGGGAATATGCAATATGGGGCGATGGCAGAGACATTGCTCGTCAGGTGTTCGCAGAGACAACAGGTGCGATTTGTGCTAATGCTGGAACAGTCATACTTGGGAATTCCACCATTGTAGCGGTCACTGGGATCGATGACGACGGGGCAGTGGATGACTTTGTCCAACACCCAATGCTCCCAGCAAACATATTGCACTGAATTACGAAGCACTTCATACACTTCATGTCACTAACTGCGTTATGATAAGGTTGCCTCCACATTTTTAGATTTACACCCACCCGCCTACACGTATACTGACCGCAGTAGGGCGACGTTGGTGGCGAATTCACCTTCTCTGGATGACGACGCTTAAATTGGCGATCCCCAAACCCGAGAACTCCGGCTATCGTTTAGCACCGCATGTATTTAGCTAACGCGTGGGGAGTATTTAATTTTGATACGGGGTAGGAGATAGTTTTTTGACCAATCACTAGGTGAAAAAGGGCATCGTGGGATGGTTCGGCTGCAAATGACGGAATAAGTCTATGTAAAATATAACTAGGCAACCTTTAGACGAAACTTTAACCTATATACCCTTTGTTATTTTTATATGATCAAGTTTGTCAGTGTAGTTTAATAAAAGCGACATTTACCCCATGCATTTCCGCCTCCTGAATGGTGATGTGGCCAGAGCTCCTAAAAAGGTGGTAGCATTAAATAACGTCCCAAAACCCAAAATTCGTAACAACAAAAGACCAACCCTTGCAATTTCCAAGATTGGAGAAAGCGAGACATAAATACACACAGTGATTGCAAAGCGGGTGTCACAAAGTGACTGAGTTATCTTCCGTCATATTAGCTATAGCATATTTTAATAAAGAACCACTGGCACTTATCGGCAGAAAAGTTACTAAAATAAGACAAGGCGCTTGCACAACAAATTAAAAATTGATGTTTATGCTCTCAGATTTTGCTTTTTTTGCATCTTCTTGTAAGGTCGTTTTAAGGAGGTACTTAAGGTGGAACATTTAAAAGCTCCTGGATGGTATTGAGTAGCGTTGAGGTGTATTGGGAGCTTGTACCCTTACTTATAGGGTAACCAATTGAACTCAAACTGCAAAAAAGTAAATTTGAGAAGCTTTTTTTCTGACGGACTATTTTTCTTACCAATTCCCTCGCCGGCGACGTGTATGTGTGAAATGTGTTTTCCACTACTTTAGGTAAATGGTTGACCCAAGCTCTATCATAACCATTTTCGCTGAGATTATAACAGCGAGTAAATACGAACATAGGGTTCAAGGCTCTTAAATTAGTCGAATTTTAGTTTTTCAAGTGAAAGACATGCTTTGAGGATAGAGTTATTGGAAACATGAGCGTGCAAACTTAAAAACGGTTATTAACTCTAAAGGTATTTTTAAATAATTGTGTTAATTGATGCCTTACATTTTAGTTACCAAACCTTCTTTTATAAATTAATCATAAAGCCATCACAAATTCCATCTGTAATTTGGCAGGATCTTTAGTACACCTCCAACACACATAATGAGATCCTTGCACAAAATTAGATCTGCTGTCAATGCCGCTGTCAAAGTCACTGCGCATTTAGAGTAAGATTTACAGGTGCAATAGGTGTGAAGGTGTTTTCGCCTATATCTTATATTAAAATATTATACATTGATTTGCTCCCGACTTGTGGTACTTGATGCCTTTAAACAAACGAATTATGCCAAAACGGCCCATTATTGAAGATTTTTCTCTGGACATGTAGCTTTTAAGTGATCTTGAGGAATAACACTGCTTTTGATCTACGGTTCGACTATGTAAACCCTTTTGGCCCCTTATGGATCTGCCAACAGGCTGGTGACATAGTAGTCTGCACACTTCATCTAAGCCGCTAGGTCTCCACCTCTATTAGCATCAAAACTTAACAACCACATCGAACAAATGACTAGTAGTAATCGTACGACTCGGACAATTATCAGTCACAGTGACAGTTATCTTAGAGGGAAAATCTCAAAAACATCTTTAACTAAGAAATTGGCAAAGGGGATTTCTATTTAAATCCTAAATAAATTTGCACCTCTAAAACAGTTAGCACCTATGGCTGTTTCATTTACGTGTGCCTTAGAGTAGTCTAATCAGAACATTTGAAAAAATAAAAATGCCAGTTTACATTTGGAAACACAAATTAATCCGATCAATCAAAATTTATGTGGGTTGTCATTTCAACTTAAAAAACAGGTTCTATTGGCAACCCAGCATACATTAATGCTCAAACTGAGGTGAATAATCACTGGCTCGTTGAGAATTTATGAAATGTGCTTTAGCCAATCAAAAAACTATAAAATGGAGATTGGAGTTTTAGTTTATTCTAAAGGTGACATTTATAAAATCAAATATAAGCTTTCCCCAATAAAGTAATAAACAACCAACTCCTTTATTGAAGCATTTTGGAAAGCTTTTGCTGCAATAATATGGGCGAGGAATAAGACGAAATCAGTCTTGGTAAATAAATTTGGGGATTACGCTTCCGGTCCTTGCTTTTTTACGTCTTCAAATAGCCAAAGGGCAGTCTCAGCTCATTTCGATGCAACTAGAAGGGTCTAGGATAGGAGAGAAAATGGAAAACACCAAATGCTTGCCTCTGTCCTACTGTATCAGGCATCCAAAAGGTGTCATCAAACAGACCCACCAACTCGTGGGTGTCCGAATTTCCGACAAAGGCGCCATCTCTCTGACGAGGTAACGAGGTGTGACTGGAGAGTTAGGGAGCCAGCAATTAGCGTGCAGTAGAGCGGCGAACTGCAATGAACAGTTGTTCCGGATGAGATGCGGCAGCAACAGGTGACATGCATAAGCACACATACACACACACCGGTCCGTACGATTTATCCCAGACGGCAGAGTCATCAGTGTGATCAGCATGCGCCAACTGGTGTTTGTGCGTGTGTGGGATTTTATCACACTGAGGGTCCGATTTTCACTTTTCCTTTTTGCCAGTGATCAGGCACAGATTTCAGCCGCGTTTTCCCAGGCTCCCGTTCATGAGTGAGTGAAGCTACTGAGCCTTTGTTCACGGTGTGACCCCATCAGAAGGAAGTCGGTTTATACCCAAGAATGGATAGAAATATAAATTTCCTGTCCAATGCGCGAATCTTACAAGTACCCCTAAGCTTTGGACGAGGAGGTTTCAGTGGAAATCAGATTAACAAACCCACCCGGATCCCTTGATGCCCTTATGTGTTACCACCACTTGCATTACCAAACCTGCCCAAAAGGAAAAATTGGAGACAACTTCAGATTAGAAAATTTTTTAATCCCGATCAATCTGTTGGGGAGATGAATTCATGCAGTCAGTTGTAATATATTGATAAGGAAATAGTGTCGCACATTTGTGACGCGATGTTAACCAGCACTTAGGCAAGGCTGATTGTCGCTTATTTAAGAACTAGAGAGAGGTTCTTGTTAGAAAACGACTCGGGTACTCCTCTACATGTCATTGCGATTGCCTTCATACTACACTTCGACCAACCAACATGCTAGAAATCATCGTCACACATACTTGCCACCATGGATTTTCGTAATTTAGCAAGCCGTCCCATATACACAACACGTGCTCTTAATTACCTCATGACAACTGTTGGCATAAAATCGTGTGTCGCACACAGATTAGCTGAGCTATAGACCATAAGGTAGGTGTGAGACCTGCTGCCCGTCTGGGATTAATTGCATCCTCTGCCTTTTTTGCCAGTAGCGGTGTTTTGATGCTCGTTACCTCCTAGATGCCGCATGTGCGGACATTCCAAAGTGTAACTTGAAGGTAAAAGCCTTATATTGCACTCCTAGAGCCATTTTAATCATTTTTTTCCTCCCTACACAATTTATGTCCTCGTGACCAAATGCATCACAGGGATGTGACGCGATAATTTGCAAGCTGACTTATTGCACTTATGAGAATGACTTGGAAAAATTTGGTGGAAGCTAGCACCACATGCAACCCATAAAACATCCTAGTTGTAGCTGCCGGTTTTCCCTTGAGTGTTTGGTGAAAGAGCGTTGGGTACACGGAGTTGGATGACTTCGCTCCCCACTCGTCACCTTGTCAACAAAGGAGACTTTAAAGCGTCACAGATACCAATCTGAAGGTAGCTTTGGCATTAACGTGCAATACCACTAACACAGATACATACCAGAAGTCCAAAATGCAAAATACGAGGTATCCTTGTATGGCCTGGCGCCTTTGTCATCATTTGCTTTTCGTCACCGAGGGTTCCTCTGGTAAATCCTCTGCTGACTACTACGGGCTAGAACCAATTCCAAGAATGAAAGAAAGGCAATGTGACGCATCTAGACCGCTGGAGAACAACTTTACACTTAGCAAAGACTTGGAGATTTCACGTGTATCGCTTTGGGAGGAAAGCGACCTGAGCATATCGCACCCGCTGATCCCTGTCCGTACAAAAATTAGTCCAAGAGTAGAATTGGCGGACAAAATGCCTCATCGTTTACTTTGTGCATTTAATCCATTCGTTTACCTGTTTTCGTTGGCACTTTAAGTGAGTTTTACATGAACGATTCTGGTCATGCTCAATTAGAAGCGTCCATATTTGACATTGTATAAATGGACTTCCTCGCGCCCCGGATTCAGTGCCAGTCCTACAAATCGAGGACGGCGCTCCTCTGGAGTTGATTCGCTAAATCAGCCACAAATAAAATATCCAAGTTACCTCTAGACTACCATAAGACATGCGGGAAAAGCTTGAAGACTGGTACAAGTACAGGTAGCATAAACGTACCTCCAATACCGCTAAACTGGACATCTAGTTTTGGGCGACTAAATATGCTCACAGTTTCGGACATACATCCCAAAAATGAGCGCTATTCTACCACAGTAGATTTGGAAAAAAGTTACTGGAACTGTCGCTACATCGAAGAATTAGTGATTGTTTTGCCTAGAGGTTGACTTTGATTGAGATTTACTGAATTGGGATCAGTAGTTCAAAGTGTTCCATATAACTTTTGGAAATGGCAAGTTCAGGTGATACGACGAAACCATTAAACACTCTAATTATCAGGATCCATTAACACATCGGACAAGAATACGACCCGTTTAAGAGTTTGCTGTTGAAAAAAATTAGCCATGGAATTATGCTCGGATCAAGAGCTCCTCCCATCCATTTGATTGGCTTGACCCCAACCAATCAGGTCGCCGAATGACATAGACAGCCAATGTCACTGACATCTGAATTCACTAAACATCGCCTCGACTATTAAATAGGACAAAGGAAGCACCTTTATATTTTGATGAACAGATAACACCGATAGGAGGTAGACAAAAAGTTCAACGAATATCACGAACTTTTTTTATAAATAAATGAACAGTTGGTGCTATCATCTTTAGCTGCGACACGGGGTAGACATGAGGGCGAGAGGAGAACAAGAACACAAACAATAGGTGACAAGACGGTTGTAAAGGGCCGCACCACTTTTTGCAGGCGGTGACTAGACCCTGCAGGATGAAGGGGAAGTAAGGAAAAGAAGAGGGAATTGTCACATTGCATGTCACCTGGCACTTTCGGTGCAGTGAAGGGAAGTGTTCCTCGCCATTGGTTCAGTGCAGGCTATGAGGGTTTTCAAGAGCACCGACTTTGGAGGGAATAGAGGATGTAATTCACAGCATTTTCCCAGACTGGGTTGCAGGAAGCGGGGACGACTACATCAATACACAGATCCTCATGCTCTTATCATCTAAGCTCTCAAGTCCCTCTACCACTTTCAACTATGTCACAACATCTTCAGGGGAGCAATATGTCATCTTATCATGCCGCAAAAAAAACGTAATACTTCCCATCAGTTATTTAAAAATAAACGTCTATCACACTAGAAGGGTAGGGTCAGGCAGGGATCAGATCACTCCAACTAATTCTATTAGAGTGCCAGGGGAGGATATCACTTATGAATATATTTCACTTAGTGCTTCCTTAACCTCAACGTAAACTATGGAGCCAATGTGGCAGTAATTCCGGTTCCAACCGCTTTATTATTTGCCAAAGACATTTAGGATATCAATTCAAACGAGGTGCAAATTAATATGGCCTCAAAATTTATGCCCTCTTTGCAAGTGGATAGAACTTCTATCGTTATTTACACTAACTGTGCAAACGCTTCAACTGCTAGACCAAGATGGAGCTTATAATTGCGAAGGCGCGTTAACAGACACTCCAAAACCTTATTTCAAGCACTATTAGGCTGTGGCACTACTTCCGACTACAAGTTTTGCTGTTTGATCAGTTCAGATGGCTAAAAATGCTCACAAAGTGCTTAACTGATAAAGGCACGATAAGTAAGCTAACGAATGGAATGAATATTTACTATAGCAGTAGACTGAGGAAAATAAGCTGGTCATATTGAAGATCTGGGCTGAGACAGAGGAGGTGGATGAGTGTGAATAGGGATAAAAGCCGGAGACCCTCCCTTCACTAGCACCAATAGTTTCTCGAAATAGAAATAACTTAAGTGTGAGACACCAAAGAAAGTTTCAGAAGCCGGAATAGAAAGAGTAATCTAGACTAGCTCAGACAGATAGAAGTGGAGAGTGAGACTCCTGCAGAAACAGCCGGTATTGGACAGAAACCTCTAAAAGCTGTTCCGCTTGCGCATTCCAGTACCAATAACCACCTTGAAACACATACTGTAGATAAAGCTTAATAATGACAACCGCAACAAAGTTTTCGTTACTTAACTTGTTCGACTCCATTTTGGACAAGTCAATGCTAACAAACTTCCATTGAAGGAGGACAGCTAGACAAAGCTCAACACTTCACCCATTCTTTTAAAGACATACTAAAAGACCAACATTAACACTGTGACTTTCAACAATTTGACTAAATCGTTACTTTTCGGCAAAAATCCCGCCCTCTCGGCTCTATCTTTCTATAACCAAGTCCACGAAAGCTATAGTTACTATTAATCAAGTTATTGGGCAATCAAATCATTTAATTATTGCCTTGGTTATTAGATAATTTACTTAATTAAACATGACAAGCACTACCTAAGGTTGTCAAACTACTGATAGCAATACATAGCAGTAGCTTCTTCACAAAAAGACGTATACTTAGAAAAAAGGCGAGAAAGCGAAGTATGCACGGCAGTCTTCGACACGCGTGCAGACACTGCATGTCCCCGCGTCACAGATATATCCGGCTGAAATTAAAATCATTCAACATTTTTACTTAAAACCAGTAAGTAGCGTTAATTGAGATGCAAAAACTCGATTCCCATACCTCGAAGAGCGCTAGGCCGACTAGTATTTGGGCGGAACCGTTTTCAGGGCCTCAAAGGGACTTTTAACCTCGTTTGGATTCTGAAAGAGGAATAGAAGGGAAAAGTGGCGCCAGAAACAATTGCAAATAAATTATTTTGAAAACACAAGTAGATAATGAAATGAATATACAAGGCGTAGGTCGTGCCATCCAATTAAACGCCTACACGCCGGCCACAGCTCCCTAAATTGTCGCGCATATGCAGGAAGAGTAACGGGAAGTTGGAAAAGGAGTTTATTATCCCTTTCCCAGTCGGCCTTATCATTTCCCTCCCCAATCAGAAGTGTAGGTTGTCGAGGCCACACTTGATTAGCCTACGAGGGGCACTAATGAAGCCACTCGAGGTTACTTGAGATAACTGAATGAACGGATAGCGACTTAGCAAAACAAAATAGGCCACCTCCCAAAGCACCACATTAAATTTCACTGATTTTCCAGGTGTGGGCATAAATTATCGGGTCAGAGGCGCCTTTTCAAGGGCGCGACTTCCGAGTAGTAGACCTCACCTGAGGAGAGGGAGATAGACACATTAAAGCGGCGAATCGGGAGATAATTTGCATTCAAGACCCATTACCATCTCTCAAGGCACAACTTTGGCCTTTAGGTGGAAAGGAAGTTTATAAGGTGCGGTGGAATAAAAATACACACACATGTACATTACCGATTCGAATAACTGTCACCTACACTGGCGTTGCTCCAAACGGCTGTCACCTTTTCTTGATATGCAAAATAGTCTTTCGGGAAACGGAGGCATCTAGAGCTTCTAACTTGCCTAACCGTGAATTACGGCTTGCAATTAAACATTCCCAAAGGCCTCTCTTGACGCCAAAGCACCGCCCGATACCACCTGGTTAGTTTGTCATTAAGTACTTTAAAAGTTCGCTATCAAGGCCTAAGAGGAACCCTGACTGCTACAACTCAGCAATTTCGCAAGGTGTACGTGATATCAAGTTGTATCAAGCTCTTGTAAGTGGCGCTTGTAGCTCTCTTCAATTAGTAGCAATTAGCCGACTTGCAAACTGACACAAACATGTGACATGTTTAGCCATGAAGCGACTCGGAAGCGCGGAAAGGCAGACCCCAAAAATAAAACAGCCTTAAAAGTGCAACACAAATTGTTTACACTTTCAACAAAAAAGGTAGAGCAGTACTGGCTCAGAGGATGGGCTTTAGTTTATTTAAATGGCTAATTCAGATGGTAGTGGCTAAAAAAGGGGTAAAAAATGCTACTAACCTCAGGTCGGCCTCAGGACCCACACCTGACAAAGTCAACTAATCACCTTGTCTCACACACTTTTATCTCAATAGTCGTCAATGTGGCACCAATAAAGGGGATAGGTCATCGCGCTAAAGCTTGGGTTAGGACTGTTGAAATTCCAAGAAACACGAGTTAGCGACACATGACAATGTATACGCCCATAACCACGTGCGATCTGGAACAAAAAGAGGAGGGCATAAGTGGAAATGATCCATTCACTAGTTGCCCTCAAAGGGAAACGCAGGTCAACGTTACTGTGAGAGGCTTTCGTAATCTCACCGATTGGTAGAGAGGTAAATTTACCCAGTAGGATCAATTCCAGTACAAGTAAGGAGAACAAATTGTTGCCCCACCTCCGACATTAGAATTGGTGTCACGGAGATGCCAGATTTTCCATCTCACTTCCATAACAAGCCAGAGGGGGAGGGGAGCGAGAAAGACATCACCTAGGCTTTGTGGGCTTCACCTCACGTACGGATCTGTGTACGTGACATTCACTGCATGGCCTTAAGGGAAGTCCTGTACTTACAGGCTCACATTCTGGACATTTGGCTAGGTCTTTAGCCTTTTTGACCAAGCCCATAAATCCGCGCCGACAGAACTTTAGTTCATAACCAAGAGCTGCATCCCATCCATGAGGATAACATTTCATTCCAGATTGAGTAGCGCGCCTACAGCACATCTTTTCTGGAATGAACAAGTTACTTAAAAATCAGAAGTTGCCCTTTTAACGAAGAATTTTAGAAAAACAGCATTGGTATGCATTCGGTGGTCAAAATCAACAGATACATTAAGGCGGGAGGAAAAAATTATGAAGTGGACATTTCATGCCAGGGTTCAGCAACAGCCCTAACTACTACATATTCCTGGCATCAGGCAGCCATGGGTGAAGTATAGGTAACAAGCAAGGAGCTAAAGGTGAGGCGGAAACCCGAAACAGCTAGGGCAAAGTTTCTTGCTTCTAGGGGTAAAAAAGCTTTGCAAGAATGGAATTCGCTCCGGATTCGTGACTTGCTGGGGATGGGAGAACGAATAAACTGTACTGGTATGCATTTCTACTAATAAAAACTTTTAAGAGGCTTTTCGAAGTTATGTAACATCAGAGTAATGAACCTTCTTGGATATCGTACAGGTTGGCTGCTAATTTAATAGACTCATGGTATCTGCTTTGGGATTGCAACCTAAACAAAACAATTTATGCTTTGTTTACGCAATTCTGGTCCGCATGAACAGCACCAGTAGGTGCCAACGCGAAAATGATGAAGCCTACGCACGGATCCCATCCGAAAAGAGCTTTGTCGGAAACCACGAAAAGCCCCGCCCTTAGTTCTGTGCCCCAGTTATGTCTCTCGAAGACTGAGTTGAAAGTAGTAGTTGTTCTTGGGTGAATTTTCAAGTTAGAATAAAAGAACTTGTGAAAAGGTAAGTTGGAAAATTTTACGCGCAATTCTGAACATGGTATGAAGGGCAGCGAGAGGCAAGAGTTAAAGGCACACGGATTCCCAGTACCCTCACATTAAGTTCAAGAAGCAAAAATGTGAAGTTGAGACTTACTACTGGTTTGCTACGATGTGTGTTCACAGCCTCAACGTCCAACTTCATCGTTTCGACGATACATCGATAGGCGGAAGAGGTCAACTTGAAAACGGTGTGAAGTGGAACACGAAGGTAGGGTAATTCGGCTAGAAGATGGAAGTTTGAAAGTAATGGCATTGCAAGCACTTCTATTCATCGATCAAACTACCCACCTTTATCCATTTCGGTGAAGTAGGCGAGCAGACATCGTGAGACAGCCTGGTGGCAGATAACAAGCACGTTGCCTTGCCTTTCCAGTTCCATTATTACGGGTTCCAATCGTGCTACCAAGTCTTCGTATGACTAGATGGAAATTTGATTGATAAAGCCTGGAGGTCAAGTACGCCAGTGACGCTCCGTCAGTGTTAATGTCAGGTATAAATCAAATGAATTTACGTTATATTGTGACAGCCATGAAAATTGACCGATTAAGGTGAGATTTATGGAAGCATCGCACTTATTCCATCCCCTATTTAAAAATTCAGATAAAAACACTGCGGATAGCCAAGAAACATCATAATTGACAGAAATGACTCGGGTGTTCTCCATGATAGAGCCGGATGAAGAAAAGAAAAGGCCAAGGGACTATAAATATCAAGTAGACGAACAGAACGTAAGTGATGCAGTGGAAAAAACCTGATTTCACTCACCTCACCCATGGGATAGCGATAATGAAACTTGTCTGTATCTCTGCGAGCGAAATCGGTGGGATACTTCCTCTGAATTTCATCATAAGTCATGCCCTCGCATATACCCTTTAGAAAGACAAAAAAATCGGGTAGCGAAAAGGTGAGTTTAACCAGCAAAGTAGGCGAGAGGAGAATAAAAACTAACGGCACTGAGTTCATTTAGAGCCTTCCAATGTTCGAGGCGTGAGCACTTGATGAACTCGGAGGTATGAATGGTCCGACGCATGTGGCTTGTCCAGACCTTCAAATCGCAAAGACCCTCGTGCTCCATGAACTTGCCCAACTTTTGAGCAAACTGAGGATAGAAGTTCAAAGTTAAACAGCGGAATCGTAAAGTCAGCAGGGTGTGGAAAAGGTATTAAACCAACCAGTTTTCCCCGATCAGAGAGACCAGAATCACCACCCAACTTGCCCTGTAGGTTGTACTCGCTTTCACCGTGCTAGAGAAGGGAGTTGATTAGAAACAAACGCACACCTACTCGAACTAGATAAATTGTGCGTTTCGCGGCGTTGATATTCATCAGGTAATAGACAATTCGACTGGGCACATTGCCTAAAAAGCACCAGGTGACCAAACCCGACCGTTCGAAAAGCGAAATAAAGAGAGGAACAAGCATAGGAAAGATCATTCACCGGATTCACAGGGCACCTTTCTCTAAAGCGTGTGGTCTTATTATAGCTAATCCCGAAATAATTATGCACCATCACCACTAAATTTAAGAATAATAAAATACGATAAGATAGGTGCTGAATCGAGTACCTGCAATTCGGTTTACCAGATACCGTTGACCCTGATTGATGATTTTAATAAAGGAGACGTCTCTATCTCGCTCGACATCGAGGGGTTCATATCGGGCAGCGTAGTGTTCAATTCGTTTAAGGAAATCTTGCATTGCAGATTCTTTGTCCATACCAATATAGTCGGGACTATTAACCTTAACTTCCTAAAAAGATAGCACGTAACCAGATTGGTTTGAAGTTGGAAAAATACCATAATGTACAGTAAAAGCTCACCAAAATGCTTGCTTGAACGACGTCCTGATTGTCACAAATGGACTCCACAAAGATAACCTTAAAATTATGCGGTCGACAGTGAGCGAGTATCAAATCGCGTCTCTTGCGAGTGGTATTTGTAGCATCAAAAACGGCTATTTCTCCATCATCTTCTAACCACTCCGTGAGATCATCCAAAGCTTCCCGTGCGGCTTTCCTTAAATGGGAATAAAACACCCTCGTCTAGACTTACATTCGAATGTTCGCAGCCTCCTTGTTGGCATCAGCGAAAAAGTCGTGGCTTTTGAGACATGTTGCCCTTCTGCGGTAATCACCGACATTAAAAACTGAAGATTCAAATGCAAGGCTTAGTGACCTACCTCGTGTATTGATACCAATCCAATTTAGATAGCGCGTAAGCTTACGAGCCATGTATGTTTTGCCCCGCGCCGGAAGGCCCACAAGGACAATGACTGTGCGGTCTTCAGGAGTACACAGAGCTAAAAAATATTTAAAAAAATGAGCAGTCACTTCGATTTGAGAGCGGTGTGAAAACCAGAGAGACGCGTCTATCCAGAGCCATCACGGAAGCTTGAAAACAGATAACAGCATATGAACATACGGGTGAGAGTCGTTGTTTAATAGCATTCATTTACACGAGCATCAACCAATCATTTATTGGTAACCTTGAAGGATGCAGACAAAAAACCAATTCATGGGAGCAAGTAATGCGGAAAATCTACCATAAAATGCATAAAAATCAAGACAATGTTGGCTAATGCCTCTCTTAAAGCAACACATGAAATCTAAAAACACGGCGAAAATAACTGAGGAAGGCAAAATATTACAGACAAATTTGGATAGGGATTTAAATGATAAAAAAGATTGGACGCATTAAAAGACGAAACAACAAATTTTGGAAAACAACGTCAGCTTTGCATCAGATGCAGATGGTATGGCATAAACCTCTTACCTCCCCCTTCATGCCCTATAACGCGCAGTCCGGCTATTAAATAGTTTGTGAAAAGGGATTTGAAGTCCCTTGCTTCTCTAGAAAGCGCCGCCATCCGTTTCGCTATGATGAGCTGTAAATTTACCGCCTGCACCTTAGCGGCTAAACTCAAACAAGCATTACCTGGATGGTCTAGCCTTCCACACATTTTTTTCATATACTGGAGTCCTTGCGTGCCTTATTTTTGATTTAAGGCGTGTTAGTAGCTCTTTAGCTAGCACTCGACCCTGTTTTTTGCAAACACTTGAAGGCCAAAATCGAAACGGTTAATTAAGTGATATGAAATCAAAGATTCATGCAAGAATGCATCCAACTATCACTAAGCCCGTAAAGTAGTAAAATGTATTTCTTCTGGCTTTTTTAGATGCATTACTTGGATGGCATGGAAGAACACATGTTATCTACGGGTGGAAACTATTGGTTCGGCATGAATGTCATGCCGTAGTTCGGAAGTCAAACCCATGGAACCTGTGTAAATCGCAGTTAAGTAGGAGTATTTAATAGACACAAAGGCTTTTTGTGCTCCTTGCTATGCAATTAATATCAGCTGTTAATTTATGGACAAAATTAATAAAATCTGTCTTTGCGAAACTGAGTTACAGTTACTTTTGTTTCTTTATTAAATATGACTTTATAGGTGAGTTGAATTTTAGTATCAACTCGTACTTTGTAAGTTTTGAAATGAAGCTTGTGTTGTTTCTATTTCCTACTTGAAGGTTGGTGTAAACACATTTTATTGCTGCACTATTTTAAGTGGCTTTGTAGAGGGAATGTGGAGCGTTTGGTCTGAAAAAGAAATCGAAGGTGAAACCTGGACTGTCGATGAAAACTTGCACGATCCTAGGAAACCTACGAAGAGGGCTAAACAGCTTAAAAAGGGATTATTAACAAATTCATTTGAAATAACCTTCAGTCTTGCTAAATTGCCTTACTTACATGATACGAGCGTAGCAGACCTTATTATTGCTGGCTAAATAAGATTGATTTAAATGGCATAAATTGATGTGCTTTATTTCTAATCTAGGCAACTGCCAAGATAGAGAGCAGATTTTTATGATAATGAAGGCTGTCTGCGCTATGGGTTCAATAAGTCTATCAGTTGTTAGGCAATGCAGATCAAGTTTATGCTTTTGTCATTAGTAAGCCTTTACTACTCATTAAATTCTGGTGTCGCTTTTTATGCTAGTATAGATACCAAAGGGGAAGATACTATTCGAAGATCCAGAAGAACATGTCATTGCTGAGAAGGTTCCTGATTGTAAGCAACGCCTGCGTCCTAGCGAGATTATCATAAATCCAGTGGTTTTTTCAAAACGCCCCGAGGAAAACGAATTAACTGAGTCTTTTGAATCCGCGCCAACATCACTAAGGTGTAACTTTGACCAAATATGTACGGATATTTTAGCAATCGTTTTACGAAATAAGTGAGTATAGATCCTAAAATACTACTTTTATAGAGCGACACTCCTTCCATGGTCGTGCATTTATCCACAGCTCAAAAATAAGAAAGGAGAAATAACTTATTTGTACAACCCGAATGGAAAGTATTCCCTCAGGTTATACGTCATGGGGGCATGGAGAAGAATAGACGTCGACGACCGCGTCATACTCGACGAAAAGTTACAAAAAATGCTGCCATGGCTCAAGTCAAACGAGTTGTGGCTACCGCTTCTTTGCAAAGCCCTTTTAAAAGCCGCTGCTGTTGAGTAAATTTACTCATTTCTGGTTTGTCTTTATCTCAGGTCCCTACAAAATTTTTCTCCTTTTACTTGTTTAACAGGATGGCCATCTCAAAGAATTGAACTCAGGTGGGAAAAGCTGATTTTTGCATACAACTAATGCAGCTACCATTTAGCTACGGAAACATGGAACCTTTTGCAACTTCTTTTACCAGTGTGGAAGAGACTTAACAAAGAAAAAAAACATAATGCTGTGGAATCCGAAAGACCAGGAAATTCTGGTCCCTTTGCATTTGTTGAAGTGAAGAAACCAAAAGTCTTACAGTTTTGTGAAAACACGGTAAGCTTTGCTAGGAAGTTGTTCAATGCAGAACACAAGGACTAGTCATTCTTTTAAGTAGAATTTTTGATTGAGTCTGGGGCTGCAACTTAAACGTTATCACCACTTAAATAGCAGCAGCAGTACTAACAAAGAACAGCCTAGCTACATGGTCATAAGCTTCATTGTTTAATCGAGCGATTGAGGGTAGCATACTGTCAAATAAGATCTGTCGAACTCTTCTGAAGTACAGAGTTTGCACCCTTTTAAAGGATAATGATAACACCTTAAGAGCAAGATGCATTCTTTTCATAAAAAAAATCACAAAATCATTAAAGTGTTTCATAATCAAGGCAAATGTGCGTTGAGATGTTACCTTTCTGTCTACACAGAGAAGCGTAATGGAGGCGGATTTCCTGGCCAAATTGGAGGCAACACCACAAAAGGTTCTGCTACAGTTTCGACGACAGGAGGCTCTCATTGATCCCCAAGACCGCCCACCCGTTCCGGCTTGGAAGAAGATACGCGGGCCTCCAAAGAGTTTAAAGGAGGACGAAGAACACGAACCAATACGATCGGTGCTTGTACGGCTGCTAAAAATCCAGAATTCTGGGTAAGGTAGTTTGAAAATTTGAGGATTCTAGTGGTAGCACTTAGGTTCGACTGAGACTTTCGTGGTGGAAACTGGTTTTAGTTTTATGACACGGTTTTAAGCTCAATTTGCACACCCTTTTCAGCGTTGGATGATTGCACCTTGGTAATTCTGCCCATTACAATGTTAAATGTTAATAAGACATCCAGACCAAGGCGTGCACTCCATTCTCCGGGTTAATTTTCAGATTCCTATTTGGCTAAATGCATTGGAGGTTGGGCTTGAACCCCTACGCTCAGGATGGCAACTTCATTGAATACCTCAACGTTAAAACTGTCCAAGCGTTTCACAGCTGAGAGGCGCCAAGTCCACACCATAATGGAAATTGTTCGCTTGGATATTTTTCCTTATTTAAAAAGGTGTTGTACGCACAACTGCACTATCACAGTCGCATGTCATCTTAATGGACATTGTCTAGATTGGAGCAGTGCACGCCAACTGCACCATCATAGTAGGGCAGACAGTCAGACAAGGGGATATAGAGCGACTTGAACGGCCTCGTCCAGACCGGACAGAGCCTCAGACAGTTTTCAATATTGAAAACGGGATTTTAAGGGGAAAGACAGATCTACCATGAAAAGTAGGGGATCACGGTGGCAATGCTAGCTCATTGCACCAATCAAACGACTCTGATGGGTGTTTGCATTTTCAGCAATGGAAGTGGAGTGGCAGAACAGTGTATTGGGAAGAAAGCCAGCGCTACTCAAGAAATTGTAAGTTTTAAAAATGTTTTTGTTCTCAGATTACGCTGTCACCTCATGGTGGTAAATTTGTCTTTATAAATGGCGATAGAAGGAGGGTGTACCTTATAGCCAATGCTCCACAGTTAATTTGGCTGGAAACCTCATAAAATTCTCTTTTATTCCACGTTTTATTAATTTCCCACCCTTCTCACCAAAAACATGCCTAGGGACTTGATTATCAAAGTCAGTTACTACAAACTACGAAGAAACATTCTGTCTCTTAGAAAGACGGATAGTGGAAGCATGACGCATATGTGTGACACCGATCTTCTCATTAACTCAACGATTTTTCATTGTTGTAGGAAGCCCATGAAACCTCAAAAACGAGTAAGTTTTGTATTTCAAGTCTCGCTGCTATGAAGTTGTCACCATTTACATATTCTACTTTAACTTTAGATGCCTGGTTTGACATTGAAGATGTGTGCAAATTCTTCGAGTAAGTGTCATTTTGATATGGGCCTCCTACCGCCTTTAAGGCCGATATGACCGCGAGTTTTGCTATTTTTGCTAGCGAATTGCAAGTGTTCTACAACCCAGAAGATTTAGCATTTCTGGAAACACTCACAGTGGTTAAGGTAAGCATACCAAATCGGATTGCTTGACAGGTTTTTTAAAGAATGCCGAGGAGGAAGCTGTGGTGTCTGAGGAGAATTACCTCTTTGTGGACAGTCTGGACGACATTGAGGTGATCATTGATTTCCACACCGCTGTGTGTAGCGTCCAGAGTAAGAGGGCCATGCATAAATAAGTGCCTTTTTACATAATAAATGAATAAACAAACTCATGTCCTGTTAGAGTACTGACATAAAATTGATCATTGCTCTGACATAAACCCTGCATTTGTGCTACCAGATTGAAGAGTTTACCGGATGCTCCAAACAAAAGTGTGATCATCATATATGGGAAAACATATTTCACGCCTTTTATAATCTTTAAATCAGGTTATTTAGTGCAATTTGCTGTACTAAACAACCAGAGACCATGTGTCGCATATTTGTGACGCCTGGATCGAGTAGGCAAATTAGAGCGTAACACAAAAAACAAAGTTTTAGGATAATTTAGTCTTTAAATATAATGTTTTCTTACAAAGATGCGGGTTTCTTGAATGCATTTATCGACTCTCTTGGAGTGGTCCGGTTGCTTATTTAAAGCTCCTTTAGTTTGCCTCTTAACCTGGGAAGACATTATAGGCATATGGGAGGCAAAGTAAGTTACTGTTTACTTATATCCTTCCAAGTTCTTTCAACATAAATACGTACAAGGCTTTAACCGAATTTGGGAGCAAAAATCCCTATATTTCCTCTTATCTAGGCGGACTCGGCGAAGGGGTTAGGCCAAAGTTTGGTTGGCAATATTTTGAAATTGCAGCGATAATTGTGCTATATAACGAAAAATAGTTGGAACTGGACCTCGTTTACTCCATTCGGCTATAATTTATTGACCTGCATTCAAAGAACCCAATTCTTATGCACTCCCCGCTATTAATGATCATCAAAACCCCTTTTTTGAAACCAGGCCCAAAAGTCGGGTCAGTGACCTATTCACAGATGTGTAACACGTGGTTTTATAACCCTCAAATAACTTCTCACCTCAAATTGTTTATTTAGCATGTTAATTAAGATCAAAACAACGAAGTTGAGAAACGGCGCACTTGGTTTGAGCAGCCACAATCGCTTGGATCGCACCCGAACCATATATACTTTGGCGGTGGCATGAGATTGCCCTCTGAGTCTCTGCTAGTCAATGCGCAAAGGATAAGGCGATTAAGACCTAATGTGTTTTTTCAACACATAAAACCGCACTTTTGTTACCAAGAACGAACTTTGAAAAACGAATTAGATATGCAAATGACATTCATTTGTATAACTAATTATTTGGTTTACACCATTCATTCTTCTAATTAAAACCAAACCCTACCGCCTCAAAGTGTCCTTAAATAAGTGCTCTTGCAAAAGGAGCTGAGCAAAACAAATAGTTGCCATCGTTAACAGTTGCGAAATGGAGAACGAGACAAAAGAATTAACATGAAAATTGCAATCAATGAATATTTCATTTTTAATAACTGGTTATTTTAGCGTTGGCTGTGCTGCTATAATGAATGTCGTAGTTGGTCCAAATATCTTTATGCCCAAAACTTCTCCATTTTATGTGTTAAAGTTCATATTTTTCTACGAAAAGATGGACTAAGTACACTGATCAGAATTGAACCCACTGATTGGTTATCATCATATCGGCATCCACCAATCACAACGCTGCCAATGCAAAGTCGCCAATCAGTGAGCTTGGGATTACCACGAGGACGCCACTGCTATCGCATCTTCCTTGAAACACCATTGGCTGTTTCTCTAGCCATCTTCATCCCACATGCCAATCGTGAAAGGACAATTTTAGTACTTGGACCAATGGAAACCTGCATGCAGGTGGCAGTAAAGGAACCTCTCCAAAATGTTCACAATGGATGTCAATTTCTTGACAAATTTTGTGACATTGCAAGGAGCTTCATTGACGCTACTGAAAAGAGCGAGTCTACAGCAAGTCGATACGGAAACGCCAAGAATTCTTTCGTAAATTTTTATGAGAAAATTCTCCCTCAGATGCCAATGCGAGCTCTTGAAAGGGTGAGAGTGGGGAAACCAGTCACTTCTTAAATCATTGCATTTATAAAGTGCTTTTGTCTCTGATTACATGAGAATCACTAAGGTATCATGTTATAGTAAAAAAGAAATGTTTTTTTATTATTCATAGGTAATTCGAGAGAATATTGCAAAGTTGATTTCAAAACACAGCGGGAATAAAGATCCAGCAGGAATTTCAGATGCAAAATTTAGTTGGAAAGTCTTGGTTCTCGATCCAAACGATGAATTGAAAGTAGGAGAGACTAGAGGTAGTTTGCAAATCCTCTCTCTAAAGCAACTTTAAACAATTTTAACCCCGTGTAATCAAATTAAATCTTCACTGAATTGCGTTTTCAATTCGTTTCAGTTAAAACTCAGATTTTATTACAAATTCACTTTTTAGCTCAGAATATTTCTGAAAGTAATGGCTTCATGCTAGAAATCTGCATCACCACCCATGGTTCTTTCCCAACAAATTCTAAGCACCTCTCTTCAGAAGCAAACATGTTGCCTTCGCTTCTCTGTTTTCCATTCTAATTTCATGTGATCATTCGGAGCAAAAATTGTTAGAGCACTGCAGTATCTCTCTCCCATTAGGAATTCCGCCATTGGTTGAGTTACCATACAGGCATTGGAATTTGTGATTGGGAGCATATAAGTAGATGGCTACCTCCAGAATAGAGTAGATCATTTCCGGATGCAATTGTTTTATCTTCAGCATGAACTCCATTGAGGGCATTTGCGTCTGTGGTCGACCGTGCGCTAAGGGTACCTTTGAAGTTTCGATGGGTTAGGGAGGAGATCATTTAAAAGACAATCAACAACGTATTTGTTTGCTTTAAAAATGCTATCTAGCATGGCACATAAGTGGTAACTATTTAACTGTCGGCTCCAGCCACTCCTCCCCTTTTTTAGTAATTTCGAGTGTCAAGGAATTCATCCCCTATCTACTAATTTCTGGTTGTTTTGCTCAACAGTGACACACTCTACTACCCTACCTTCTCCAGTAGGTCTGCAACGAAGTATGACGGGAAGCTTCGGCAGTCACACCTTTGAAATCGAGTTTAACTCACCTCTCAAAGCAACAGACAATTCTAACTCTAAAATTAACTGACATTTCATGCGGTGGGAATTCAAATTAACATAAAACGCAGGGCTGGGCACGAGAAAGACTACTATACCAATGGCTTGATATTTAGCCATAGTTTCCAATGCATTAAACAAGCGTATGCGTTTGGTATGTTCTCACAAGTCCCAACTTTAACTGGACCTTTGACCTTTATTACTCACCTAATGTCACTTTCATTACACTTTTTAGCCGAAGATGAATCTCCATCTACTGAGGTGCCTGAGTAAGCAAAATTATTCTTTCGATTTTTAAAATAATGTTTTTTTCAGCTTCCAAGATGACAATGAGTTGACGTATTCGGTGGTAAGAGGAATCGTCGCTTATCAGGCCCTATTCCGAGGTCACTTTGCCAGACGAATTTTGAGAAGCGCCAACTTCCCCCTCTCTGAAGGTACTACTTGAGTTGCCTATGTATGTTCTGTGTTACCAGAACCATCAGGAGGAAGATATGTCTTGAAATGTTAGGATTTTTCACTAACTTATTTCCATCGCTGTCGTCTATCTTTGAATTGGTCTACAAATTAAACGAATGCTACATGTGCTGAAATGGAAACAATTAGATACTGAAAATTCTTAGATCCAACCACACGTTTTTTGTTCATAAAAGAAGTGTTTAAATGATGCTTGGCAAAGCAATATGGGAATCCACCTCAATTCGTTAGCAACCCTAAAATCTAACTCGTGAGGTACTCTTCAAGCGATCTAAAGAGGTAGAAATTACTTGGAACACAATTCAAATCCTCGGAGGGTTGCAGTTCCGCCGCCCAGATTGGTTGCTGTGATATGTACGTAGTACAGTGAACAGTGAGACCTGGTGCATGAGTCTGACGAAGCAGAACGTCTTTTGTATTCCCACCTGGCCGTTTATTCTCCGGCCCCCTATGAAACTCACTGTTGATCGTGACACCGTGAAGTGGCGAGTCCACAGAACGAAGCCACAACGATTATTGCTTTGCCAGCTGACAAGATTTACCAAGAGTGATTTGGTGCTAATAAATCCGCGTCACACAAATGGCATCCAATAGTGTTTTTATTTATTTTCAACCATTTGGTCACGTTCTGATAACAGAAAACCGAAATTTCAGACAGACCGATATCACCAGACATACAACGCACAGTCAGAGGACTGAAATACCTTCTAGACTGCCTCAATGAGACAACAGACTCAGAGAAAGCAAATCTTTTTCGAAGCATTCAACGCCAACTTGGATGTCGCTGTTTACCTGATGATGCGAATTTCTTCACAAGGAGATTACAAACAGGCACCTTCTCAGATATCTCAGCTAAACCTGTTGGATGTATCTGGTCTGCGCCTGCAAATTACGTCCAGTCAGCTACCAGAAAACAATACCTTTACCCACTTTTTTATCAAACGATCCATATTTCTGAGGAATTGACGCGATTTCGAATTCACTTGAAAAGCGATGAGGGTGTTGCCCGAGTCATTGTTATTGACAACGATTCAGGTGGGTGGAAAGAAACCAATTCCAAATTGCAATCTAGGATGTGCAATCGAATCAAAGAAGGACTATTATTTTGCCCTTGAGGTTAATAGACTCGGCTACTGCTTGCTTGCCTACGTCCTATCAGAAGATCAAGTCGACTCCAACTCCAACTGGCAATTCAGTTGCCTTTGTGAGGGTTGGAGAGAACTGAACTTCCCCAAAATGCACTCGAGTTTTGCATTCTGGGAGGCCAATGGGGTGCTGGAAGCCGATGATGACGGTCTACTCTTTAGGTTCTCATTGGATGTGAGTTGCACTTCAATTTACCAATCAGCTTAGTCGGCAGAACGATTCTTATTTTTCACTGGTTAGTGAGTCACCTATTGGATTGGAGAACGTGGACCAATCAGTAGAAGGTTATTCGGTTCTTAAATCACCACTCATTTTGTGCTGAATTTTCTGCAATAATCATTAAAGACAAAAAAACCATCCAGATTTAACAGAAAAGAAACCAGTCGCAGCGTTTTCTGATTTTTTAGAGTTGTTAAAGTTGGGTGGAATTTTTCCTAACCACAATTTTTGTACTGGTAGAGTCCCGATTTGATTATTTTAAAATGATGCGAAATTTAAGTTTAGGGTTGATACTAGGTAATGGGCTCGATTGTGAAAAATGTAGAGAATTCGATCGTATGGTGTCAGTAAGGTTGGGAATCACCTACCAGAAAATGAACTTGAAGTTAGCGAATAGCGATTCAGTGAGCAAATTTTTAAGCTTGGTCTCAAAAGGGTTAAAATATAAACAAGAGAGCACCTAAGTACCTTTGTAGAAATGGACGAACAGAAGATTTGTTCCAAGAAATCATAAGATATCTTTGAGCCTGAATAAATGTCCAGAAGGACTGACGAACTATCAATGGAATCGAAGTTTACCACATTGACAAAACAAATACTCAAACAGGCAGCATGGATTTTAGGGTTTCTAATTAAAGTTAGGCTAAAATATACTTCATCCATGCTTTAGATTACTCTGCGTCAAGTCGTAAGCTTGGCCTTGAAGATTGGCAATCCCACCGTCTCTGCGAGGCTCATTCTGCGCTCCAGTGATGGAAGTGAACTTGCAAATGCGCATGAAGAACCTGGAGGAGCATATTTAATGTCAGCTCTTCTTCTTGGACCGGATCTAAATTTGGAAGAAGGTGGTGTCGCCATGAAATGCGACAGCTTGGGTGTGAGGCGGGAAGACAATAAAGACGCCAAAGCTACAAAGGCACTGGAAGGGTCGGACAATTGCGAGGAATGTAAGGAGGTGTGTAAAGAGCTGAGATGTACTTAGAATTCATCCAGATTTTGATTCAGAGCATGCAAAACTGAGTGCCTTCGGAGAGGCTACAGGAAGAATGAAATTGATACAACTAATACTTGAACTCAGTAGTACTTTGTGTGCATTGAAGGTGGTTAAGCCAAGTTACACAGGAGGTCAGAACGAGTTAATGACTCCATGCGCTGCTCCTCTTCAGTTTGTGCCATGACAGTCCAACTGAAATAGATTCTAGTGCCTAAGAATTGTAAAGGGGAGATAATTTCCGAGTTCTAATATACACAATTGTCAAAATTATGTCAATAAAAGGAATAGAATAGCTTCACATGGTGAAATTCGATTTTGCATTCATGGAGTGGTTCCCCTCCATAAGTGATGAAATGGATCAAGTTCTTTTAGGTTCTTTGGTTTTCCACTCCTTACTATGCGCATTATTATGTGCTAATCCATCCATCCATCAATACATCCAATCCTATCCCATGTGTTCATCCATTCCTATTCACCCATTCTATATGCATGTAGGCGTCCATCCACTCACCCATCCATTGTTCTATCCGTCTACTTGCCTGTTGCTCCATCCTATTATTACGCCTAAGAGTTAGAATACTTGTTGTTCCGTAGTCAATTCAAAGCAAATTAAGTCGGGTCAAACCAATCCATTTTATGTGAACATTACCTATCCATCCATCCATCCATCCATTCCAAACCATTCAGTATCGATTTATTGACGCCTAATCATCTGACAATTTATCGACCACTTATTCATTCGCCCGCTCCAAATCAACACGTATTCATCCATTCTAAATCCATCCATCCATCCAATGAACATCAATCAATCAATCAGTCAGTCAATCAATCAATCAATCAATCAATCAGTTAATCAGTTAATCAATCCATCCATCCATCCATCCAGTATCCATCCATCCATCCATCCATCCTGTATGTATCCATCCATCCATCCTGTATCCATCCATCCATCCTGTATCCATCCATCTTGTATCCATCCATCCATCCTGTATCCATCCATCCATCCTGTATCCATCCATCTTGTATCCATCCATCCATCCTGTATCCATCCATCCATCCTGTACCATCCATCTTGTATCCATCCATCCATCCTGTATCCATCCATCCATCCTGTACCATCCATCTTGTATCCATCCATCCATCCTGTATCCATCCATCCATCCATCCATCCTGTATCCATCCATCCATCCTGTATCCATCCATCCATCCTGTATCCATCCATCCTGTATCCATCCATCCATCCTGTATCCATCCATCCATCCTGTATCCATCCTGTATCCATCCATCCATCCTGTATCCATCCTGTATCCATCCTGTATCCATCCATCTTGTATCCATCCATCCATCCTGTATCCATCCATCCATCCTGTACCATCCATCTTGTATCCATCCATCCATCCTGTATCCATCCATCCATCCTGTACCATCCATCCTGTATCCATCCATCCATCCTGTATCCATCCATCCATCCTGTACCATCCATCTTGTATCCATCCATCCATCCTGTATCCATCCATCCATCCTGTACCATCCATCTTGTATCCATCCATCCATCCTGTATCCATCCATCCATCCTGTACCATCCATCTTGTATGTATCCATCCATCCTATATCCATCCATCCTATATCCATCCATCCATCGTATATCCATCCTTCCATCCTATATCCATCCATCCATCGTCCATCCATCCTGTATCCATCCATCCATCCATCCATCCATCCTCCATCCATCTTGCACCCTGTCTCTTTGTCTGCTTTTTGCTTCCCCCTACTATTACTTCTCATGATCTGTGCCCTCTTCTACCCCGAACCAATCCTATTTATACACCCTTTATCATAACTCCAATAAACTGTGGTGGTATTTGTACGTGTTGGCAATATTAAGTGATGTTAATCCGAATTCCCATTCAAGGGAATCCGCACAATTTTACAGGAATCTATGGATGATTTTGCGTATACCATTGCATTTAGATCGTCGCATAGCGTGCCATACCACGGTAGGGTGGTAACACGCTTTGTCATCTATCAGGAGGAAATTTTAACCATGCAAACCTCCCCGAGTTAGGTGACTATGCGCCTGTTCGTCTTTGACAGCCTAGATCGTGTTAATATACGTTCATCTCACAGTACAACTTTCCTTCAGTGTTGGGATTACTCAATGGAAGTGTGAAACGCCTGTTTCATTACGGACGTCTGATCAACCCACAACCAACAGTTGTGAGGCGAAATCGCATACAAGACGAACCAATCTATTATTGTGTTGAATGAAATGGAATCATTCAAAACAGGCGCACACTGAATACCAAGATACCTTCCCACTTTTGACCACCATAATGGATTGAAAGGGTGACACTCACCCGTTCTGATCCCTAATAAGGTACTTGGGAGATCTAAATCCCCATTATGAAGGGAGTAATTTCCTTGTATGGATCAAGCAAGACGTTTTCGAGGTATGAATTGACCTCTGAGTAGGAAGAAATAAGAACAGATTCCGCCCCCTAAAGATTTTTTGCATGTCTCTTGTAAAATTTAACGTCCCATCTCGCCCTGCACAAGTCATGTGTGCTAATATTTCTACGATTTACAAGCACATCCATTTCCCACTCTTTAAATAATTTTTCATAGGATTTACACTGAAAATTCCTTTGCAGAAGCCATCTCCCACTGAAGAAGTTGATTCAAGCATGCAAAAGGCCAATTCGGTGTGCAGCTACATTCTCGAGGCCTACGTGAAGGTGGATGAAATTCACCTTTCAGAGGAGGAAATGACAATGATTGCAAAAATAAAGGAGGCAAGAGTGAATGAATTGAGAGGTATCTGACTGACAGAAAACCATTAAACTTAGAATTTATCATTATAAAAGTGACACGCTAGAAGCCTTCCCATTGGCCAATAGACCCTAATTTACTCTTGTAACCACGCTTTCAAAATCCTCAAATTTAATAAGTAGTATGGTAAGCAGTGTAAAAATTACCTCTTCATGTATATTACAATTTACACAGTCTGTTAAAACGCATTATCATGTTTTATAGCTTGAAGCTGGGAGTTAAGGCGATTATCATAGGTGTATGGCTATCAAATGGAGAGGATTGTAGCTTTTTTGCCTAAATGTATTTAAAGACAAAATAGAAATCCCTTAAAACAACCTCCAATCGGTAGGTTTATGCATCAGCGCTAATGAGTTAGGGTCAATTTCTCTGCTTCCATATCCATTTCTGCTACGCTTCTACTTAACCGATTCTTGAAGGTTTTTATTTTGCAACACTTAAGTAGAGTAGGACTTCTGTAAAAATATAACCAATTTATGATCCCAGATTCATATTAAATGAAACTCAAAGTCTATACGACACATATATGACATCCCGAGACTTCTCTGTAGACTAGGAAAGGCATTGGAAGTGAGTAGAATATCTACTGTCGACATACAGAAGGGCCTAGAGGCCATTCCACCCATCGGAGGTAGTAAGAGGGCGGGCTTTAAGTCACCGTGTTAAGCAAAGAAGCGATGTATTATGTAGCCCCCTCTCCTTTCGAGTGTCATGCCCTGTGCCCTCTTTGGTCAAACTCCCGTGACGCCCAACACAATGTAGTCAGTGCTGTCAGGAAACCCATGAAACTAAGAGGATACCTGACTGAAATGTCGGCGATCCCTCTTGGCAATACCACTGGATCTGGAGTTCTGTCCTGCTTGGAAAATGCATTGAATGAAGGGTAAATGTGATGGCTATCTCGTATGTCCACCGCGAGCAGTAGCAACAATGGCCAGAAGGTCAAGCCAATGGATAAAGGACGGTCTTTTAAACGCCTAGCCATATTCATCCAGCTAGTAGAGAGGTGGGGAAGATACCCTGTGTTCACCTATGCACCGTTGATATCTCCGTACCGCAGAACATGGGACAGGAGTGACTGCCGAGGGTAGACGTCATTTTTAACCTTTCTATTGGGGTGTCGTTGCACCTTCCTCCATCAGCGGCAGCTGCTCTTTTTCTGCCACGTTTGAGTCTACTATTCAATGGTACGAATCGAGTAGCTGTCCTTTAAATTCGGGTCTACTGATAGCTGCTACCGATGTAGGACTCCGAGACTTCCTAGAAGACGAGAGAAGACTTAAACCAACCCTAAAGGGTACATTCGAATCGCCCTTCCACCTGTGCATTCATGGAGGAGTATTAGGCAAGGGGTCTGGTATTATGCCAATTGTTTATAAGCCAAAAGCATTTGTATCACCCTTATTTAGTGGACTATGAGGAGAGACCACGTGTTCCATCAAGTAACTTGAACTCGCACAAGGCGAAGACTAGAATCGGTTCAGTCAAACGAAGCCATACGCGTGAGCATCCTACACTTCCAAGCTGGAATTGCAAAATCTTCTTTGATGCCTCGTATCCAGTAAGTTGTCCCCATTCGCCTGCTTTGACATTGTTCCTCATCTCACCCAAGCAGTTGGTCTAGCATTTAACCCTTGTTTGGGTGCCATTAATACAGAGGGATTCGGCTGTTAGACTGAAATGGAGGTGAAGTCATCCTTGTACTTGCAATTGCTCAACATTTCTGCAGAATGCTAATCTCGCATGCAATTTTGCTTTACAACGTCCGGGAGGAGATAGACGTTTCGCTCTTTTATTGAACGAGAAACAGCAGTGAAGGAGGGTTGTACTGTGAAATGGACATTAGACGACACGACTTAGACAAGCAGACGTATAGTCGCCCACCTCTAGAAGGTTAGGACCACTAAAATGCCTTGCTAATGGGCAGCTAAGTATATCATCACCCTGACACGCTGGGTAGGAGTGGAAAAGTTCAGATTCGGATCTGACGACTCCTTTGAGGTGGAATTTGCTTCGACACCACGTAGTATTGCATCCACGCCCAAATACACAACCATCGATGATTGAGTTAGAATGGACTAGATTGGGCTGGACTGGAGAGGAGTGGACTTGACAGGATCGTTGGGACTGGTAGTGGGACGGAGGGACAGGCAGGCGTGCCTGATTACTTAAGGCTTGATAATACATGCATGAGTGCGATGATGGAAGACCAAACTGAAGGCAGATGTGACCTTGAAGGTATTGCATGTATTTATTCCTCTATTCCACTTCCTATGTTCTGCTGAGAACTAAATTGGCCTTTTTTAAAAGGAGTCAGTTGTCCTCAAGCCTTATGGACCGACACCAGCGGAATTGAGGGCAGTGCAGAGGTCATGGCTTGGTGAAGATCCAACCCTTCGATTGGAAGAAGCTCGAAAGGTACGCCAGGCCTACATTCTCACCAAGAGTCTGGAGGACTCGACCAAAACAGCAGACTTCGTTGAGGCTGAAACAGGTACCTTAGGTAAAAACCTTTACTGACAAGATCCTAAACCAACATTTTGATATTTTCTACTTTGAACGATAGGGAACACCAGTTTCGGCATTCCAGCAGTTGATGAAGAAGAATGCGCTGAATTGGCGAGCCTTTTAAGTTGCACCTACAGTGAGGAACACCAGTATGAATTAGAGGTAACACCGGAAACAAATGGACTAGACTTAAAGCACTACAGTGAAAGAAATATTCATCATGAAATCTGCGAATTTGTGCATTTGGCTGAAGAAAACCAGGTAAAGTCAATTAACAACTAGGATTATTTTTAGAAGTATTTTCCCATCAATTATGATTCCAATGTTTGATTGATTTGACTTGATTGGTTGATTTACCCAAACCTACATCTGTCAACCCTTAGATTAGGGAAATGAAGATGCGGAAATTATTAATCCAATGAGATGATGGCCAAATAAGAACGAAGAAGGCAAAGCTTGCACACACAATTTCGGATGTCAAAAATTGCCTTCATTGATAAAAGTGCTTCATTACAATCACGCCTTTTCATCCCCACCAAATCTAATTCATCGGAAGTTGTATTGTGATGTATCAAGTCTTTTAGAAATCGTGATAAGACACACCACCAAAAAGGAAGATAGACTGCTGTCAACGTGGGAGGCTTGAAGGCATGGGAGGCGGATTATGCCACCGAGCGGAACCAAAACCGACATGGATTGAGTGTTAAAAATCTTTTTGCCAGTCACCTTCTGTTCCGTCCATAACGATGTGGCTAGCGACTTAAAAACCGTTCATAAGTCAGGAACTACAATCGATAGCATTTAATGTAGGCAAGATGAAACCTAATTTCAATGCAAGCGGTGTACCCTGTCGATTGCACTGAACTTGCAATTGCATTCTAAATGTAAGCCAGACTGGAAAAAGGAACTCAGTGAGGAGACTTTGTAACTGAATCGCTATCAACTTGTTTACGAACGGAGTCGCTCAAACTTTAACCGGCTTCATGAGCTAGTGTTCCACATATTTGTACTAAGGCCCACGCTGCTCAGCTGTCTAGCTAGGCCTTTAGACCATTTTTTTTCCGTTTCTAAAACTAGAGATTTTAAATGAGCACAGTCCACAATTCTATGTTGGACCCCAAAAAAAATCAATTTGGTGTCAGCTTAGTTGTTAATGGACACCTTACAGAACACGAGGTTGGGGGCAACTAGCAAAAGTAATCGCTACTTTAGCTAATCTGTTAGAGTTTCTCACATTCTATCATTAAAACCAAATGCCACCTTTCAGTAAAGTGAAGGTTCGATTAGCAGTTACGAAAAAGAGGATAGTTGTCCTTTCGGTACGGGCTCACTAGCCGTAACCGTCGATGCAGAATCTGAGTCATCCTAATGGTTGCAAAAAGCCAGAATAATGAATCGAAAAGCTTATTATTGGCACACATACTTATGTCCAAACATTACTTGTGTTACATAAAATGATAAGTAGACAAATGGTCATACTAAATAACCACAGGCGCCAGCCAAGCAGAGGACAGTGCCTTTAAACCAATACAATCGATTAGTCTCTTTTAGAGATAGCAACATTCATTACCATTATACATTTTTGCAGATTTCATTAACCCTATCATACACATTAGGATGGGAAACACTACGCAGCAGGCAAATAAATGACAAAATAATACAACTTTGCTAACCAACAGTAAGTACAGAGCATTATGATAAGAAGTCAAATTTATTTAAAATCGAAAAATGTTTTTATAGTTCGAGGTATCCGTAGTTGTGGCAACAAAGGTTGGCCACGAACGCGCGAACTTCTAATTATGGATGGAAAATTGAGTGCATCAAATGAACAGACACTTGAAGAGAATAAAAACTGTCCAGAGATTATTTTGGAGAGAACTTTGGCCATATTTAAAACTGCTGCGTGGGAAAAGGAAGTACCTCTAGTTGATATTTTAATGAAGGATGGCATTACTGTGACCAACGTAAATCAGAAAAATTGCGGACAATTTACAACCCGTATAGAGACGATTTGTTAAGCTTTCTTTCGAACAAGCTATGGAATTTTATCGAAGCAAAAAGGATCAGGAGGATTACGTTCAGCTAGTCGAGGATCTCAGTTGTGACTTAATTCTAGTAATGGTTTTGGTCAAAAATGGTATCGCAAAAGCATGGAAAGATATTGTTGATTTTCCAATGTCAAAAGACACAGAAAACAAACTAGCCCAGGTGTAGGACACATGTTAACTGATGATTTTAAGGTTCTGGAACGAATTCGGTGGAGTGAAGGCGAAGAATCCATTTCACGCCAGTGAGTCAAAAGCAAGTGCCATAAGGGAGATCCGATTCTTCTTTCCAAACAGTAAGAAGCTTACGAGTTATAATAAATCTTAGTCGTTATGGAACCTATTCCAACGAAGCAATACGCTAAGGAATACCTCTCAAAAAATGTGATCCCAACCCTGTTAGCAGGATTGACTGAAGTGTGTAAAAAGAAACCCAAGGACCCCGTGGTTAGTTTTCGAGTTTTTCCACATAGAAAGGAACACACTACACACAATCCAACTAGACGATTTCTCCTACCTTGATAGATGTTTTTAGCGGAATGGTTGCTACGAAACAATCCCAATCAACCGGAAACCAACGAACTCTGCCCACAAATTGAAGAGCCAAATCAGGGACAAAAACTGTGCATATAGCAGTAAAATTAAAGGTACTCAAAAATCAATGCCTCCATTCGATAGCAAAGCCATGGAATGAGTGGATGACAACAATAGCAATTTAGGTAATAATAATTATAATGATAATAAAGAGCGCCTGAACAGGTATGGAATAAGCCAGACAGATCAGTATAGGTCAAACATCAGCAATCAGATGGCCTCTGAACAGGGCAGCCACGTAGATGAAGAAGACAAGACAGACGAGACAGTCATCTAGGAGACCAAAGACACCCACCATGGACTCTGGAAAGATATCCAGTGGTGAGATGACGTAGAAGAAGACGAAGAGGGAGAGAACAATAAGACGCAGCCTCAGGAGGCACGAGATTCCTTCCTCCCCCTCAAACATGACACGCCAGCAATAGCGCAGCAAAACTGGCAGGTCGCGTATTTGGTCCACAAGCTGCATGGAGGAAGGGACAGATAATCATATTCATAATGAAGTGAACGGAAAAAAACAACTGGGTGTAGATTTTGAATTTTGTGAGAAGTGAGCGAACCACAAGATACTAATAGTACTCGATATCTCAGAAAATGCACCGCTACGGCGCCATCCAACGGTGAGACTTCCACTACCTGTTTTACTATGGTCAGTAAAGAACGCCCACACACTGCTTTTCATTACACACAAGTGTCTGATGAAAATATTTACCGCAAAAGTAAACTAGTAGCGCTAGGTTGTCAGATATCAAGGAAAAAGGGCGCAAAATTATTATATCTCACAGCATGAAACAGATTATATGAGTTTCAAGGACGAAACCACTACATAGAGTTATTTCAGGCGACGACAGTTTTAATATTGCGTCTTAAGCACATTCAAAACTAGGGCTACAAATATTTAGGGCTCTAAAAAGTGCATCTCACCAGATGGCATGACACTGAATGCCCCCGATAAGATTAAACGCATAAAGGTGAAACAACACAGTGAATACACCCAATCCAGCATCTTCAAAGGCGTCTATTTAAGCAACCTACATGGTGCACGAAATCGTAAAAATACTTTCCTTCGATGGTCAACTTTTTGGAGTGAATCGAGAATGTGGAAATAAGACAAAGCGACAGGACAGTGGGCATTGAATGACCCAAGTTGTCCTCTTTTATGGTGATTGCAAAGTGTAGACTCCATAATTCAAGAAAAAATTTCAGAAAATCGTACTATAAAGTACCATAGGTGAATCTGATAGCACTACAGACATTCTCAGACATCGTGAATGGAATAGTGCGACACCACGTAATTAAAGTGCAAAGGGGATGAGCCGAAGGGTTCATACATGGACAAGAGAAAGTAAGCACAATGTACCAAGCGTTTCCTTTAAAAATGGGACAGCTTACAGAAACTGGGTTTCCAGAGAAACGACGATTAAAAACGGCGACCCGCGACTCCACCTCGGATCGTTCAGACAAATCACCAGCGTCCAAATCAGTGGGTGTGAAACGCTTGAGCAAGAACCGTAACTGGGATGGGCATCAAAGAAACGGCTTAAGCAACATGCAAGGGTCTTTCAGTTCAAGGCAAAATTTTTACGGTCACAGATACAAAAAAAAGATGCTGCCATGGCAAAAAGAGCAGGTTTGTCTCATTACTGGTCGTATTAGCTAGCGCACATGGCTGGGGTTGGTAACAGTGCGCACATAAAACAGCAAGTGGTGGTGAGTGAAGTATTTTATTAACGAAGGTTTGAAACTCGAATGCGCGGGTATTTATTCGTTGATAACACTTCAATAGGTGTAAAATGCTTTAATACACAGCCGCCCAACAGTAAGACATCCGAAGGATGCATGCATTGCAAGGACCCTCATACGACTGTTAGTGACGAACCCAAACCAGCAGTCATTCTGGGTGTGGTTCTGAGCATCTGAGCAACGCATAGCCACCCATCACGCAACATAATTGCACGAGGAACGAGTAGTTCAGTGAGAGCGCTGAACAAACGATTACAACTCCGAAAAGTTAGCGCATGCCGAATACAGGACTGACAAGTGATTCCATGCCAAAGCTTTCTGAGGGCTAATCTGCAGAATGAGCGTATAGACATAAAATCAAGCTGTGAAAACTGCACATGCACTTTTCATATCATTGCATGTGTTTAGATATTGCATTGCCCTACACGTCCTAATCTGACTAAGACGCATCCTGTACCATTAAGCGTTCAATTAGTTGGAGCCAAAATAAATTCACCATGGGAAATGCACGAAGAAAGACAATGTTTTGGAGGCAGAAAAGCGTAATTAAGAGGAGCCGATTGGGGGCTTACCTGACTTCGGCAGACGGGACAATTCGGCTGGGTTAGTGGAGAGAACGTCTGCCAATAAGCGTAAAAACATTCTCCTACAAAAAAATTCATGGGGAATCATGCATTTAAAAGGATGGAAGACAGCATCCGAGGATCGCCCAGCTGTGTGCAGATGACTTACCACAGAACTGATGTCGGCAGTTGGTCTCGACCGCGAACTTAAGATCTTCCAGGCAGATAGGACACGCATCCGCTTCTGCAACAGTGGAAGAAGTAGAATCGCCGTTAGGAGTGCAATTATTTCGTGAGACTCGAGACTGACGAACCTCAATGATGGTTTGCTCGCTTTCGGGGTGAATTTGTGGCATTCTAATGCGAGAAAAAAAGTTGGCTTGGAAACTTCATTTGTGTTTGAAACCAAATATAATAGAATCATACAAGATGCAAAGGCATGGACTTTTAGAACTGAAAAAGGATTTATGAACAGCCTATAAAACTACCAAACAGCTGAAGGACATGAAAACAAATAATCAAATGGGACAGGAAGGACCAACTTACCCAGAGGGGGACGTAAACAGACGGACAATCGAAACTATAAATAAAGCGACAATAATCGTTGACAAGATTAGTACAAGTGAAATGCTATTTTCAAGACCGGAGATGATTTCCATGATTTTTGAGGCTGGATTTGGAGGAGGAGAAGGTTCAAATTTAGTTGAAGGCTAGACGATTTGTGTATCTAAAAAAGATTGTAATCGGAAACAGAAAGAAGCACGAGCAATTATAGCTGTAGAGAGGACCATACAGTCATAAAATTGTTTGTAAGTAGAAAAGCAGGAGTTAATAAATCAGGAGGGCTAAGCAAAAAATAATATTTTGACAGTTAAGAAGTACTCACCACTCATAAAAACAATCAACGGACAATAGGACCAACAATCGACCGACAGTTACATCTGTGGGCCGACTTGAACATGCAATTAGTATTTAGGTCGACATAACAATTTAAAAAGTGAGGGATGCAATAATGTATTAAAATAGCTTGATACATATAATTTACACAAATAGCCTATACTATTGCAATTAAGTTAAAGGGGCATTTCCGACCGAGAAATAAAGTGTGAGATTCTGGAATATTATGTAGGGATTTCTATTTGTTAAAGCGGATGATATAAAATAATTCGCATGAAAGAAAAAAAATTTTAAGTTAGCTTATATGTCATTTATCTAAATGTATTTATATAAATTTACCAATTGTACTAAACACAATTATCACAAACAATTGTAGATGTTCCATTTTTAAGGCAGGTAAGTCACAGAATTGCGATCATGAAAGGTGGAATGCATTTATGGGATGATATTATGTCCCGCAGTTGTTGAAAGGTAAGTCACAGAATTGCGATCATGAAAGGTGGAATGCATTTATGGGATGATATTATGTCCCGCAGTTGTTGAAAAGCAGGCACATCTGTGGCACTGCGTGGTGCATGGTACTCAGAATACTCCCCTGATGTTATCAAGGTCTTACACTGACATTAGCGAGAGTACGTGGAACTGCTGCCTGCTGACCATGCCACCAAGTCCCAGTCCTTTCCTCATTGCAACCTCACCAAACACTTGGGACGATACAACTTCTACATGAAAATCAAAGCCGCCTCTACAAGTGTGTTTTCGTGGGCATTGCTATAGCACTATAGCTGTATCACGCATGAAAGAACGCAGAATTCCACTAAGAAAATGGAAAAGTCCTTTTACCACAGTGAAGAATTGGCGAAGTACGATGAGGAAGGCATTTATTTGTGATTTCAAAAGGAAAGGTTGTATACCAGTAAACCAAATATCACCAGCGAGTTAGACGAAGTCTTTTCGTGGTTCTGCAACCGCATCACCCTCGCTTGGTTCGCTCTCCATTGTCGCAGGAATTGAGGGCTTTTCTGGTGAACCCACCTTTGATTAAAAGATGCCTTAGGAAGAAGAACTGTACGAACCAGTCACACATATCTGTCATTTTTCATAACATTAAATGGAGCAGTGGATTAATGCAGCTACAATAATGAGGTAAAGTGAGGCTGAGCAGCCACGCGAATAAGCAATACAATTGATAAGTTGGAAGAAAAGCTCACCAATTTGGCGCTCTTTTTTGTTGGTCTTGTGCGCTCTTCCAGGTTCTTTGATTTTTGGGCCACCGGCTCGACTTTTTGCGACTTCTAAACACATTCGGCGTACTTAACAAACCCTCACCTGGGCGACTTCAGCCGATTCTCTACTGCTTGGGGTCCACTTTGCACCCCTAGTGCTCAACGCATTGGCACTGGCTTTTGGGTCGAAATTTTGGCCACTCGTGATAAACAAAGGCTATTTTATGAAAGAAAAGTAGTCATTATGAGTACGGCGCTTTGGTTACGACAGATTGCTAAAGAGCTTTGTGGAATTCTATGCGTGGAAGTTAATGCGTGATATTACCACCTGATGGAGGGAGAGTAGACATCGTAGTGATTATTACGGGTAGTCTCCTATCTTCACCAACTGTACGTTAAAGATTCATATTTGTTTGACTGACTCAACACAAGTTTGGTGGGGATCACAATGCTCAGTGTCATCAGTGCATCAATTGGTCCTGGTTTTACCAACAAAAACTCAAAATCTGCACGTGAGAGGGTTAACTACAATGATTGGCTGGACGAAGTGCTTGTGGAAGAGGTGGGTGGTCAAGTCGCCAAAGCTGGACCAACTCCTCTGCGTGAAACTAATCCATGTTTCCTCACTGTAGAGGGGATGCCTTATCACTCACCTTCTCTGCATTGAACGGGTCTAGACTGAGCGACACCAAAGCACAATTCACATTAAAGGGTGGTAATCTGATAACACTTGACACTGGACTGACTCTCTCAGACGTAGCATGACACGAAAATCAACTTACCATCGGTCTGGGGTGAAGCAAGTAACTCCTGCACGCTGTGTTGTTGGTTTAACAATCAGGACTGTGGACCACTGAGGGGTGAGCTAGGAACACACACACACACGCACGCACGTCTAGCGGCGCAGAGAATTAAGTGGGTGTCTTGTGCAAGACAGGTAAGATGGAGGGGAGCTTGTTAATTCACACGCACACGCAAACATCGGGTAGGTTGCACAATCCTGCCAAACTACCTCAAATCATATCCTGGGATGATTGGCTTGTCATTTTGCTACTTCGCTTTCATTTAATAGCTCAGAAGGATCCTTAAAGATAAGCAACAATCGATTCTCGACAAAGGAGGACGAGATTGCAACACTATGTGCCAGCTGATTGTGATGGAGACGATGACCAAGCTTACCACCGCATAATCCTCAGACATATCGCCAGTGTTGGCTGGTTGTCTAGACATTGCATAAATCTAAGGAGAACCACCATGAGTTTATTTTTGAAACGCTTCCAACTTTTGGCTAGGTGCCAATTTTGAGTCCTGTGCAACAATTGGTGATAGAAATGGATCTGGCTTCACTCATGAATTACTGACAGCAATTGTCGTCAATTTTAGACTGTTTGCCACTCTTTTCCTCACCAGGCCTCCCCCCCTCCCCCAATAAATATCTACGGTTTGGTTGGAAGCGATCCTGGAAGCCAGCCATCAGGACTGACACCATGTGCAACTCGTGGAAGGCCAGAGGTAAAGTGTAGCCATGACACAGACACAAGCCTCCTCCACGTCGACGCCACCACAAGGGAATCCTCTGAGCGGGCTGCAAATATCGCTGTTACCTGTAAGACCGATTGCTCATCGGGCTGTAGGTTGCCCAATCACATGGCATTTCTCCACAACTCGGATCACTACAAATCACCCATTTCCATCAGACACGGTTCCTGACTTGAGTTCTTCCCCTTCGCTTGTAAAATCTCGCGACCTACCCCTCTGTGAGCTCAAGCTAGTCGCCACTGTCGAACGAAACAGCGTCCCAGGTGTATTGACCTTGAGTAGAGCATTACTGTCTGGGTAGCGTAGTCGGAAAACTCGATTTCCCCTTTTAAGCGTTAGTTACGCACAAGCGCTACCATGTTCTCGGCTTTCCACCGAAGGCTGCCGCGGTCAGGAACCACTTCCACCACTGATTCCACCTCTTCCGGTCGTACCAGCATCCATGACTGCCATTCGTGCATTGCGGTGATTACCGATTCCCATGAGAATTCATCGTGGCCACAGAGAAGGCAGACGACGACGACGATGAAAATGGGATGATTGGACTGTGGCTAATTGGGTGTTCAACAGGCTCGCCACCGGCGAAGTGCCACTAGTCTTTTCCGACTTTTTATTACTTTTTATCATTAACCAGGGTATCTGGCGCTACAGTGGTGACGCAACCTTCCCCTCATGCCTCATGCAACGCCTCCGCCTTCCCTATGTCTTAATGCTTTCGGCGGTGCTATCGAATTTCCAGGACTTCTGACCGACAAATCGCTTGATGCTGTTATCACAAAACCATGAACGATTCACGCACTAGGGTGGATTCAGCTACCAGATGGTTGGGAGTATGGTAATGCCAAGACGGCATTTTGATTGGACGAATCTCGAGGTCAAAGGAGATGCAAGAAGGCACCAATGAATCCAATGTTTTAGCAGCTGGGATCCCCACCTCAGAGCACCTAAGTGGACGGACCATTTGCATGTGACTTCGATTTCCCCATTACCAAGTCATGAAGACGATGCAGATCAAATCAAGTGATCAGAAATAGCGCTGTCTGTCCAACATTCCAGTTCCTTCGGAAACATCCCCCCGATCGCACGATAATGCAGTGCAATGCTGTAGCGCTCAAGTCGTCACACAGAAGTTAGAGGGTGGTTGTATTATCAATACAGCAAAGAGTTGAGCAGCTGCTAGCGCAAGTGACTCGCATACCATCGCTGTGGGCGTCGGACGGATTTACGGAAGGACCGGGAGGACAACCATTCACACATTCACTCCTTTCAATCTGCTTTGGCCACGAGAGAACGAAATCGCTCGAAGCGAATGGGAATCACTCACAAGTGAGAGAGGAGAGGCCTTTCGATAGCTGGCTAGCTACTACCGCAAGAAGAATTCCACACTCTTCGACAGTTCCACCTACCACACAAAAATTGCGAACCACCCCGCAGTGTAGTCACCAATTAACTTTTTTCCGAAGAAAACTTGTCCAAGTGTAGAAACCTACTGCAAACGTGATTTCGTAGCCGAGATGACCAGCACTACAATTGGCAGTCCTCTCTTAATAAGCTACAAACCTTGAAGGCACGTTCTTCGAGTCCGTGAAAGCTAGCCATAGTTGTCTGCAGCTCTGCCATTATTTGACACCAAGGCAGGATGATACTCCCTACCTGGAGCAATACTGCAGAAGTGCGAAGGAAGAGGAGGGGGAGGAGGGGAGGAGGAGGAGACTGCGCCTCCATTCTATCCCAAAGCGTAGTGAAAGGCTTTCGCAGAAGTAAGTTCTCGAGTCGACTTGCAAGAACAGGACTTGGTGTGACTTGATTGCCCAGTCCTAGCCCCTTCTCAAACAAGTCTTTACACACACACACACATACATACATACATGCATTCCAGGTGTGGCTTGTATCGGGTAGACAAACTGCCGTTGCACAATCACTTGGCAATAAGATGGTGAATGGGATGATGTGACGGAGGGCAGAGACTGAGAATCACTTGGCATGACAATTCATCCAAAAACTGCGAGAAAGGAATGAAGAACAAAAGCTCAGCTGCATCCGTTGATGTACGGCGTATAGGTGGACCCTTGCCTACTCGATAGGTTCCACCACGAGTCCCACCGTTGGCATAAGCAAGTATGCTAATCTCTTACTGTGAAGTCTTCTACACCCCCTACTCGCCGACCAATGACAACATGCAATCTGTCACCATTGGCAAGGACGGAAGAGCCTCTTAAGTGCCACATACCCATCTGCGAATAAATCATAGGCGAAGCAGCATGCTCCTCCGCCACTCTTTCTCTAGGTGCTGGGGCAAAGCAAATATGACAAGATGCTCCTGCCACCATCGCTTTGGAACCGCGTTCAACCTGGTACCTGAACAGCGGCCGACGTGATCGAGTTACATCCAGCAGGTTCGACAAGCGTCTTGTGAAATAGAGGTTCAAAATAATAACCACAAAATGTAGGCGAGAACAGTGTAAGTCATTGCAACAAGCGGTACTGAGAGTCATAAAGACACTCTTGACCGTCGGATACTATTCAAGGCTGCGCGATGCTCTCCAGGCAACATATTCAGAGGCGCCAACTACTTCTGAGGAGGCAAAACTACCAGGCCAAATAACACAACGCAGGCCACAGACACACCCACTCGACACTTCAGCTATTCGTAGATCCTCATACAAGGTGGCCAAGTCCTCACCACTTTCACAGGACTCAGAGATGGGAGGATCGCAAGAGTCAACACTGCTTCAATAAGTCCTCTACTGCAAATCTGCGCCGTGAAATTGCAACCCCGTCTCCAAGTGCACTGAATAACCCTACTGTCAACACATCAATTACTTCTGGAAGGGGCATGAAGCTTTGGAAGAATACATGTTACGACCGCAGGAGTCAAACAAATGGGCAGAAGTGTCGTCACATTCAAATATGAAAGTGGAAATGAAGCAGTGTAGAAATGCTGTCCTAATCTTTTGTCTGTACTGAGAAAGAAAGAAGGATAGATGGATGGATGGTGGATGGATGGATGGATGGATGGATGGAGCAGTGCGCACCCAGGTCACTTCTACAAAAGAGAAGGCAACATTACTTCACTGAAAAGAAAAAAAAAACTGTAGAATGACGATGATTGGCTAATGATTGTCATCAGGTGGAAAACTGCTCCCCAACATACGTGCAGTAGATTCATGTGGCTATTAAGATAGCTCTGGGAGTGAAAAACACGCTGACACACAGGGCATTGATAGGTGTCCATGGTTATTGGCTGAAAGTAAAAAAAAGAGCCTATTAAACTAACGAAGAGTAAGCCCACTTCTCCTCCTTACCCAGTTCGCCCAAATGGCTTGCACAATTTGGAAATACCTCATTCAAGAGTGTTTTCAAATGCATCAGCAACTGAACCACTCCCAAACATACCTCTGTGTTCATTTTGCACTCAGATAAATCGCATTCGGAGCTGGATGGCTCCTAAAATGACATGACAAAAAACGATTATTCAATCTTCATGCTGTGGACTCTGCCCACCCCCTGCGCGTTGCCAACAAAGCCGCAGCCAGACGCCCAGGCGATAACTCCAATGACAACGTTGGAAAAGAACACCATTTAGCGTTTCGCTGACTAGTTTACTAGAGGGTCATAGAGGAGAGCCATCTGCAGTGAAAAAAGCGAGCTGGCGGTGACGTGAAAGAGGAGGAGGGGGAGGGGGAGGGCCATCGAGACAGCGAAGAATTGAAACAAACTCTAAGTCGGGTTCTGTACGCTAGGCAGTATGAGTGTGTTGAATTACTTAAATTCCAGTATGAAAGTACAGCGAATCATATTCACAATGAAGTGAATGAATCCAAGTTTTCGAATGTGTCGAGGCACACACAACACAAATTGTGATTCCAGGCTTTTTTGATGCCGTAGAAGAATCGCGAGGGTACCGCAGAATCCTGAGCAAATGGGACAATCAGGCCTCATAGGAACAAAATGCATGCGATCCAAATGTGCAAAGCATAAAACAATGCTACCGAATGGCGTCCTGCACATTCAACATCTGTGGATACGCATTTTGACGAAGATAGGCGAGTTGCCTAATAAAAGGAGAGAGGGCTTACGGAGGACGCTTCACCACAACGTCGCTGATCACTCTTGGCAGTTCTACAGGACATGGAGTTCACGGCTAGTGTCGCTCCAGTTGTTAATAGCTTCCTTGCAGAACACGAGTGCGAGAGAGGTGCCGAAGATGAGCGTCGATCTCAGCCCTTCTGTAATGGGCTGCCAGGGATTTTCCCATCCGTAGCACATGCACTTCTTTCACACGGCCAAAGTTTGCCAGAAGTGGTATGGGGCAGGATAGAAATCCATCGAAGTAGGGTCCGCATTCCGCTGCCACCAACGTGGTGCCCCGAAATTTCCCTTAAGGTGAAAGAA